>BGZK01002441.1:0-56817 GCA_005406025.1 Eumeta japonica | reverse complement strand
TTGCACAAACCGACTAGAAACACATACGTTAAATTTCCTGCGTTAAATCGATGAAATACACTATTCACAAAAAGCTGAATAAATCTAACATAGCGTTATAAGTTTGATAAATTTGAATATACGATAAAATAAATATCTACATAACGAGTAAAATGAACAAACAGCGACCGAAAATCGTTTATAGCAGACATACATTATGGCTTACTAACCGTTATAACCTGTTGTGATTGTTAGTGCACGCAAGCCAACCTGCGTCGGAAAAAGGAAAAAGCTAGAATAAAGTTTGTTATTTCATATTTAATTTAAAAAAGCCTTATAGAATTTTTTCCAGTTGTCACTTCCAACAACAATGACCGATTCGCGTATGGCCCCATTCAAAACTCTATTTTATAATTGTGCATTAATTTCACAATAAACTGAGATAAAACTATCATCACAATTCATCATAAAAAATATTTAAATTATAACACATAATGTAAATATACACAAAATCAACACGGAAAATAAAATCATAACCGACATGTTATACGTCAAAACTGGTAAAGGTAACTGGGCACATTTTTCACGTATATACTTTTGAAAAAACGATAAAAGTATATATTTTACTACCACAAAGTATTTTACATATTTTGATATATATATATAACACTCACGGTTACTTTTGTATATTTACGAACAGAGATCCAACCAAATAAGTGATATTAGCACAATCGCGAAGAAAACTGCGATTAACCAACTTTAAAATACATCGTAATTTTCTGACATAATTGACTCGAAAGATCAATTATTCAATTTCGTTTATTCAACTAAGTATAACCCAGAAATTGAAAATGAACTTTTGTGCTTCGCGGAGAGAACGAACGTTAACAAGATATATATCCCGCGCGCGTCCGATCGATTGGCGACTTGACGGGATATACAGAGTCCATCGCGGATTTAAAAATGATATATGATTAAAATCAAGGTTGTATTTCATGATCAAATATTTAAACGTAGCTATTTTCTTGAAACATCGGCGGTAGTCGAATAAAACCGGGAACATGCAAAATTATATAACAATTCCCGATGCAGCAGCAATCTGTTTTATCGACGCTAAAAAATATTTAAAGTAAATATACTAGTGAACTGTCACTTGCTACTGTTTTATCAAGCAACTCTAGTTATCTTCGCTTTTGTTTTCATTTGAAACAAATAAACTGCAAAGTTTTTTGGAAGAAATAAAAAACGACGGGCAATATTGATAAAAACATTAAATAAAAGTTCGTTATTGAAATTTATGAAGTATTCAATTTAGAAGACCTAACGACAAAGTTGAAATTTTAAGAAAGTCGCTGAGAGAATTATCTCTTCGGGGGTACTTTACGGACAATACATGGTATATGACAAATCAAAAAGTGAAGCATTTGTAGATTACAGGAGACAACTAATGTGAAGTAACTGTGTACAATGAACATCATCGACAAAAATAATGAATAATTTTAAAATTGAATCATTCAATGGTGACAGTTGAGAATTATTACAACAAAAATTAGATTTTCTGATAACATTGAACAACATTACAGAAGCAAAGAAGGCTTCTTTATTGATGACTAAGTTCAGATCAAAGGTTTCTGTAATTCTTAATCATCTTTGCCACCCCTACAACCGAATAAGAAGGATTACCGTGTTTTATTATTACTTGATGAGAGATACCTCGATAGCATTCGAGAGATCAGAATTCAGAGCCCCTCAGACAAAGAAGTACTGAAACAATAGAAAAATATATAATGGAATTGAGAAAACTTGCAAGAAAATTTCAAGTTAAGGACAGAGACGACCCAATAAAAGAAAAGTTAGTAGACGGCGTAAGTAAACCTTATAAAAAATTTAAATTGCTTAAAAACGGCAATCAATCATTAGAAAAACTGACAATTATGACAAAGACAGTAGAATAAGCACTGAAGAATTATTTAGTAAGCAATGAAGTTCAATCCGAATTCAATTTAGCTTCTGGATGCAGTACACAGATGATCCCATTGCAGTACCTACAGGAAAAAATCAAATAATCAGAAAATTACAAATCCAAGGAAACAAAGAGAAAAAAACGAAAACAAACAGTTATCAAAAAAATCACATTCTCTATAACTAGACAGGTGATACTATGTGTGCGGAAATAATAAATACAAAAAAAAATATTTTGTTCAGAGTATGGTAACCTAGGCCATATTTTTAAAATGTGTCGTCAATGACGTACTCAGACAGTTCAAATAACACAGAGTGATGTATTGGATTTAGAAAATTCCATCCAAATTTTATTTGTTTTAGATTCAGATAACCAAGAAAAGGATATGTGTAGGATTTATAAAATAGATACTAACAGTAAAGTACCAGCACAATTTTTAGACATTACTGTAAAAGGAAAACTGTAAAATTTGAGTTAGATACAGGCACACATATTTATAGAAAAAACAAACATTGTACACAATAATTTAGATCAAAGTACTTCAAAACCTGTAGACATAGATAAAAATATTAATATTACTTTTAAACGAGGTATCAAAGTATGTTGATATACATATATATATATATATACATATATATTGTAAAAATAATAAGCCACGCATCTTTGGTAGGGATTGGCTAAATATTTTTAGTTTGTAACCTGAAATTGAATAATATCACATGTAACATAAAAATGAGATTTGTGCCCCATAGAGTTACTAAAAATAAGTTCATAGATGTGTTCACCTCTCTCACTGGGGATTTCAAAGGGGATTGTATAACCTTTAAGTTAAAAATGAAGCAAACCACCTTTTTTTTCAACCTGTCAAATCTCATTTGCTCTCAAAGAAAAATCGGATTAGAGATCGACAGTTTATTGCAAAATAAAAGGATACTCCAGTTGAACGTAGTGAATGAATTACACCAAGTAGTATCTGTGTTAAACTTAGATGGTTCAGTTCGCTTATGTGATGATATGTAAAATAACCTTAAATCCATTTTAGAAGTAGACCATTTTCTGCCCCCACCCATAGATGAAATATCCATATACTAAGGGTTGGTGAATACTGCTGTGAACTGGATTTGAGAAAAGCGTACTTACAAGCTCCACTCGATTTAAAATCTCAAGAGTTAACATTAATACTGAGAGAAGTGGTAACTTTTAAATACTTATATTTGCCTTATGGAGTTAGTGCTGGCCCAGGGTCGTTCCAACGATTAATGACAACACTATTTCAAAATATTCCAATAACTGTAATTTTTATTGATGATATATATATGAATGGGAGCAATGTGAAAAATGTGTCAAATTGTGCAAATAGTATTCACTAATCAAAAAAAGTCTGGACTTAAACTGAACTTATATTTAAATTTTTTAGAGACAATATTGAAATTTTTGGGAAAATTCCTGTGACGTACGGACGGACAGAGGGACATGATGAAACTATAAGGGTTCCATTTTTGCCACTTTGGCTTGGGACTCTAAAAAAGGATTTTAGCGAGAAATCGTCTGGTCTCAATTGAATGAAGACGTGTCGAGTCCAACAAGGTTTACTCCATTTTCTTCTTCTTCTTCAACTTTAAAAGTAGCGTTTTAATCTATAACCAACCTATGTGACATAACCTAGGTCTCTAAGAATCCAAGCATTAAGTTGATTAACATTATAACTCCTTTTAATAGTGCTATATCAATTTCAATATATTAGAAACTCGTTTTGGTTTAACATTTTGTTTTCTCAATTTATTACAAAACAATAATTTCTAAATAAGGTACACTATGCACTATAACTATTATATTTATTTGTATTAATAAACGAAATTATACTAATAATAAAATTGTATTGTCCCATTTTTTGATAAAAAAAAAATTCTTGTCAAACTCTACAACCAACGAAAATTCGTATCCCAACATAAGATACAAATAAAAACACGCTCACTATTAATTCCTCGAGTACTTTTAAGCCACTAACACAAAATTCATTGAATACTTGGCAATGTGTGGCTGTTACCATTCACTACCAACTTACAACAAAGTATCGTTTACCATTCTGCTGTTACCATCACTGTGGTTACTGAAATAATAAACTCTAGCAAACAATTCTAGAAGTACAATTAGCGTTTCTGTAGTCTAACTGACAAGAGACAGACAAGAGAGCAAAATCTTTTGCATTGAAAATTTCTTTAAAATATTTTGTAATTGATTGAATTTCCGGCTTCTATGTATTCAGAGCGGGTCAAGGTTAATAACCTGTATTAATTACGAAATCGGAAAAAGAAATAACAAAATTTGCTTTAAAAAACATAATTACAATTAACGTTTAAATTATAATTTTCGTAATGTTTAATGACTATCAAAACAAATTCGTAAGAACATTTAGCTGAAATTTTCAAACTAGGTAAACATTCATTAATATATGAAGATTTTTGCGGCCCCATTGATAATGGGATTCGTCGGCGCACGCGCATACTCACAGATGCGCAGTCGTTTAAATCAAGTGCACTCTAAAAAGAAAACGTTTTGATCTCACTCAATAGCTCCTTATAAGAGGCCATTGTGATGCAATTGCATTGAGTGCTGACATTCGACGTTGTGTCAATAGACTACGCGTAACATTGGATCGTTATTCAATGCGTACACAATAGCAGGTAAAGGCGGCAAAAGCAATGGAAGCTATTATACAAAGACGATTTTGATAAACACTAGCCATTGTCCGCGTCTTCGTTTCTATGGGCTTGATTCATTAGTCTCAGCGTCTGTAATATAAAGTCATACTAAACGTAATGTAATATCTCACATATATTCAAATATAATTTAGTTTCTTACGCGAATACATTAAGTTTTATATGGAGCCATGGGACCTATTATATCTGTGCATATAATAAAACAGTAGCACCTAGTGTAATAATGATGTATATGAAGAACGGACAGGGGATGATGAGAAAAAGGTAATATAAGAGAAAAAAATGTTTATTAAAATTTTAGTTGGTCTGTATGTCTGTTCGCGTACCTCTCTGAAATTACTCAACGGATTTTAATGCGTCTTTCAAGAGTAAATAAAGCTTGGATATTAAGTAAAAGTTATATTTATAAATCTAGCCCCAGAAGTCGCAAGATAAATATAGTTGCTTAGACCTACATTCGACCTTCTCATCATGACGCCCTCGGCTTATTTTAATAAATTTGAAAATAGAAGAAAGGTTTGAGGGAGAGTGGACCGATGACTGAGGCAGGGAGTTGAATTACGATAAAAATTTTATGTAACAAATTTTATTCTACGCGGATGAAGCCACGGGCAGAAAGTCAGTATATAATAAAGGCAACGACAAAAAGATAAAATGTCTGTTTTTAAATTTATCTGAATTCCTCTTTATTGATATTAGTTAACTCCGAAGTAAAGTGGCAGTGGGGGTCTGTCTGTCCAACTGTTTGTCTCTGCAATACTGAAGTTTTACATTGAATTCCATAAAATTTTCATTTTTTATACGCATGTCAACTACTAAGTATTATGCATTATTTAATCATCTCTACTGATTATATTAGAATATAATTCTTAAAAACAATTTTCAAATCCACATAATGTAAATGAACAACACCAAAAGGAAACTGAATAATGTTACACAAAATTTACGATACATATGATTTCTTAGTCTATAAATATCTTATAACTATGGGAAATATTTTCGCTTTTCGCTACGAACATTATTATGCAAAATTAGATTATAGAAATTTACGTTACACCAAAAAGCCCCTTTTCAAATTATTTTCTTGTTTTATTTTAATCTTAAGACGATATTTACGCATAAGTTGCTGGTTTTTAGGGTCGTACAGTTTACCATTTGATTAAGAATTGAATCACAATTGCATTTTGATAAGTAAGCGTGAAAAGCGACGTCTTAATATAAGACTGATAAAGCGATATTATCAAATAAGAGAACGTCCTTTATAACTCACTGATCCCGATTCTACCATTTTACAATTTTTGTTTGTCTGTTTATCCTTTTATAACTTATTCCATAATCATTCTAATCTATTTCGTGAGTGCGTATGTTAGTTGGGGGCTAGATGGGAGTGTAGAGGTGTGGGAGTGTGGGAGTGTTCGGTCGAATGGGTGCGTGGAGATGTTAGTATATAAACGAAACCGCGGGTATACGCGCATTATCGAAAAGCAATCATTGCTTAATTTTAATGTAAACCCAACGAAGCGGTCGGGTAACGGTTAGTATGCTTGCAAATTTATTTCCATACAGTACAACACTCGATTTCTGATACACCACTGGGCCGGTTACAACTATATTTATCATTGCAACGGTATTCATGGAACGATGAAATAAAATTATATTCCGAACTCGGCTCTTCCGTAAACTATATAAACGAAGGGCCGTAAAACCAGTCGCTGTACAACGCGGCCCACAAAAGCTTAATAGCGACCGCACCGCCGACACAACGGCCCGTGAACGGCGCGCACGCATTCATAATATAAGTTTCTACTCGTCCGTTTTCGTGTCAGCAGCCGGCCCGCGTCGATGCGGCGGCGCTCGCCTTGAACTCGTATCATCACGACCCGTCGTTTACGGAGGCTGAACGTGAAGTCATAATAAAAATCGGTATCGGTTCGCTTCGTACTAACCCTCTGTGCGTTGTTTAGGACTTATGTATTTTTACCCGTATATGTGATTTATAATGATAATATTTTTTAAATTAAATTATCAGTTGTTATCATTTTTTTTTGTAGTATCACAATTTTATCATTTCGAGTCATTTATATCATAATTTTTTCGTGTAAAAAGCCAATCAAATGTTATACTGTGAATCCATTAAGTTATATCGTAAATTGGTTTTTAATTACAAATGTTTCTCTTCCATTAGCGAGTTCAAGGATTTTAGGTAATTTAGAAATTATCGGCCACTAGAATAATCGATAGTTTCTATCTGATAACGTTACAAATGTCGATTACTTATTCATAAAACTTAAATTCGGTATTTGTGATAATTTTCTTGTCATTTCAACACTTATAAATGTGAAAGTTTGTTTGGATGTTTGTCATTAAATCAAGCTCAAAGACTTGAATAGGTTTTAATGACATTTTGCAAAGACGTAGATAATGTTTTTTAATAGAATGTATATTTGAATTTGAATGTTATGTTTTCAATACTTTTTTATGAAAATTCAGATTTATGAAAGTTAATGTATTTATACACATGCCAGGAAAATAGAAATTTGGAAATTCTTTTTCAACCAAAAATTAGACTACCACCGCGAGATATCACCTCCATTTTATTTTAATGATAAAATTGAAAGCGAGATCGACTGACATAAAAATTCATTTTATATCCAGGTGAAGTTGTGGGCGAAAGCTAGTATAACAGATAATTTCTTTACAGAGACGTGATATAAGGTCAGTTTGAAAGGACTTTGTAGCAATCATCGGACATCTTCTTATAGCAACCATGATAAAAACAAAAATTTTAACAAAAAAACAAAAAAATTCTGAAACTAATTAATTTGTACTAAAAGAAAAAATAATTGTGTATTCTTCTACAACTTAATAATCAACTTTTCTACTCATCAATATGGGTTGCGATCTATGTGTTTATCACGCAAAAGGTAGGTAGGAACCTACCTTTTTGCGTGATAAACGCAAATAGGTATTCACTTCAAATTTAACTCAACACATACCTATGAGTAACAAACAATGATCAAAACATTTTTTAGAATTCTTCTAAGTAAAATGAAATAAAAAATATTAGACCACTTAAAAGTGAATCAAATTATTACGATAATATAATATACTTATAATTATTGTTATTTTTGGAGTGAATTAATAGTAATACATATTAGAGAATAAACTAATATTACTATTAATTAGTTTATTTTTATCTTATAGGTACAATAGGGCTTACAACCACAGCTATTACCCCAGATGAAGACTATGATTTTCAGTCTGGAAACTCTTGTTCTCATACTTTTCAGTAAAAGTTTCCGTAGTCGGGTTTAGTTTTTTAACTTTTATTAAAAAAAATCGTGTTTAATCCTTCATATAGTTACTAAAGTCAACTAACATTTATTTATGAGTATCTTACAAATATTCGGTATAAGCCTAACTTTCGTGCATTTTACTTGTTTATAAGAAATTTTCATGTCACACAACCGGATATGCGCCTGAGCTGTCTATTTGTTTGTAAAACAGATGCTAATACCTCTCGTGGTCCGCTAGGCTACGCTTTCGAACACAACGAGGAACTTTTTATTCCTCACGATTTTCACTCTCATGGAGTAGTTATAAGTAGTATTGTAAACAAATATGGATATATGAACAAAAATTCAATGTCATTTTTAAATAATCACTTTTAAGACTTGAAAATAAGATGCGAGCTCAACTGCGACAGCAGGAAAATGTTTTAACTTTTATAGGAAAATAAGTAAAATCTATTATTTTTAGACGCAAAAGTTATTTATATGATTACTAAAACACTGTTAATATTAACAAAGTTCTTGCGTACAGGAATTTTGACAAGTATTCCTTTTTTTGTAATTTACCAAACGTAACTATCCGGTCGTCATTCGTCACCAGTTTTTCCTAAGCACATGCCTTGACTAAATTCTTACTAGCTACAGTGCCCGCATCAAAGTGATTGTTATTTGACCTAATAAATATTTGTCTGTATGGTTTTAAAGATTATGAGTGAAGACTAAATATGGATGAGTTGTCCGTCGAACGCTTACAGTACAAACAAATAAATCCTTGCGCCGTCGACATGGAAATGGTAGAAGATGATAAGTAATATGAACGATCATCTCAAGAGGAGAAATGTGATGGTAAATGTGAGAAAAATCATCATCTAGTGTCGGAAAGAATGAGAAGCACGACTGAATGCAAAATATTCATATGAAGCGAGAGTTGAAGTAAATGCAAATTCAAAAGCATATTCTATCACTATATATCATATCGCAGATATTGAAAGGAGATAAAATGCAGGAAATAAAGAAAATGAGAACTTACTTGTTATATATCCTGGCAAACGAGCTATACTTCACTAAAAAATGGTCATTCTAAACCAAAATTCGAACAACATAACAAATTTTCATCGTTTATTTTGAGTGACCCAACATTTTAGTTGTCTTAACTGAACTAAGTATTGATTCAATCAATAGAATTGTTAAAATTATATGAATCATTCGTTAATACACCGAATTAATCAACTATTGCAATGGAATGTATTTAACCAAGCTAAATTCGAAATTGGTAAGAAATATTTTTTCTATTTGGATTGTCCTTAAAGAATATATACAGAAATAGTCACATGAGAAGAACACTGTGGTTTACAAGAAGATGTAATGATCGGCATAAAAAGGTGTGTGTAGGTGCTTTGGCTACTAGGAAAAGTTGAATGAAAATAGACTAAGGAATTAAATTTACAGAGCGAATGTCTATGACAGAAGGGTCGACAAGGGACGCCCTAGAAAATCTTATGTAGACCAAATTGATGGTATATTCAATAGAGGCTAAATGGTTTTGTCTAGTGTTTACACACAGACCAATTCATGTTTTGTGCTATATGTCTGGATTTTACCTAAGTAGAGAACTCTTCGTCACAATCATCAAACGATATAGGCTCAGGATAAGATAGAAAAAAAAATTATATGATATAAATCGTTTTATTGTTTTTTTAATTATTAATATATAAATAATTGAAAGGAGTTGTATACAAACACACTTAATAATTACAAACATTATTATGAATGTTTACAACTTAGGCATATTTTGTAAAGGGCCAACATATCTTCCTATCCCTTTTTTTTCGTTACCAAGCATTGATTATAACACATTCTTAAATTTTATTTCAAATAGATAATTGTTGATAAAACGAATAAAGGCAAAAGTACCATAGTTTACTAGTCAAAAGATATAATTAAGGCAGTTAAGCTGTTATTACATGATTGCTGTTTATGAATTGTTATCTCAATATATACCGATTAATTTTAAATTTCAAAGTAATCTTTTGATGTTATAACATTCCAATTATTGGTTAGCTAATGTTCGTTATTTTATTTTAAACAATTAATTACTTTTAGAATTCAGTTACGATTTTTATTAAATTATATAAGCTGTAATCGAATAACATATTTTATCAGAAACACCTTTGTCATAAAATAGCCATTTTCGGATCACATTAAATTTTAATCGATGCATCGAACATGTTCACATCTTATAATTGCCAAGTTTTCAGAAAAAAAAATTAGCTCCAAATGCAATTGTTAAAAGTGAATAATTAATGACATATCATTATTATCTATGACAATTCCACAGAATGGTAATCTTTAATATACTGGGATCAATATCTTGTTAATCTATGTTTTTATAAGAGAGCGTTTTAAAAGAACTCAAAGCCTTTTTTTTTGAGATGGACACGTAAAATTTTCTTAACCCTTTAAATATCTTTGTTGTTTGTGCATCCATAAAGTTTCCTCCTTTAAGTTTGGCATCAGAAAAGTTAAGACGGAAAAGTTTTTTAATTATTTAAAAGCAAACATTTTTGTCAAACACTTTTATATAATTTTTAATTAGTCCATACTTCGTGTAACATTAGTTTATCACAAATAATTCAATTTATTAGTTATTAATGTACGCTCTCTTGAAGACATTTCAGAAACAAATAAAATGCGTAACAATTTTATTTATATAAGGGTAGGCTATTGTTTTCATTAAATTACAGCCTTTAACCTATTTATTTATTTAAGTTAGAAACAAAAACGTTTTTTAATATACAAGAACGAAGTCTTGTACAAATAACATTATATCATACACATTAATAATTTTAAATCTTGACTAATGTTAATATATTAGAGACATGTTTTAGTTAAACAACAACAAATGAGATTACCATTAAAAGCAATATCTGAGTTCTGATACGTATTGTTACATAATAATATTTTCTACGAAAATATTAATAGGCAATAAAGATAGAGAACCTTTTTGCGCAAATACGATTTATCTTGGTCATTTTATTCTGATTACTCTTGTTCGCTTTCATTAATATATTCAAATTAAAATTATTTTCCATTGGGTTTCCGTCCTCCATCACAGTTCCGTAGGTTTTCGTCTTTCCTTATGTTACACCAGATACACCTAATTGCTCCTTTCAGAATGATATTAATTTAGAATTTAACGGAAGATTATATAAAATACTATACGAAACTTCAATAGAACAGATACGAGTGTTATCTTCGAAAGTTACTGGTTTTGATCCTAACCGTGGCGAAATTTATATATATTTTACATGAGTCAAACTAAATCGCTCGATTTATTGTCGAAATAACGTATTTACGTTAAGCCTAAAATACGTTAGGCCGTCAGTACCGGACGTTGCCATCGCACTGGTGACAGTGAAGGTTAACAGCCCATAAGGAGGCCAGTTTAAAGTTCAGGCTCCTTAATGTGCCCGAATTATTAAATCGTTCGAAATATCCAGTTCAATAATTAAATCCTTCTAAAACTATTATGCATTGGAATTCATTAAAGAAATCGTGATTTACACGCCACGATATCGCACGTGACAGAGGTGCCCCAGTCCGTGAACCATGACATTGGGACGGGCTACTCGCTCGCTGCCACGAACCAATGGCAATGAACAAGTGCGTTCACCGTTCACCCAATGCGCAGGAGTGGCCGAGCGAGACGCGGCGGGCGCCAAGCGTTTCATTTCACCTCGGATGGTCGTCGCAAGCGTGTGTCTTTGCCCTTATAGGAAAAAAAAAGAGAAATAAACAGAACGAGTGACAAATCCGGAACCACTATCGACCGTCACGCATTTGATAGCACTCGTATGCCATTAGAGTGAAAACGGCCGTGACCGCGTGACGCTGACCTCGAAGTTTGTTCTAGTTTCGTTGTTTTACCAATCGGGAGTTATCGTACTGTGAGTGGGAGTGTGAGCTTATTATTATAAACATCAATTGCAATAAGTTGTATTAGAGAAATTACGAAAAACCAAAAAATCATGCAGTGCGTTGTGCAGTGACCAAGGCAGGAGCTGAAAACCGGCCTCGCGATTTCACCCACGGCGATCGGATGTTATTTTGGAAAGTCGCGCGGCAACGTGTGTCGGTAAGTGAATCGTGTTCGGTTTTTTGATGTTCCTCTCCCGCCAGCCGGCCGGCCGTCGACGTGAACGCGGTCGACGTCGACCGAAAACCGAAAACCCTTATTTTGGATATTTATGTTGCGCAAGTTCTGCGCGTGCGTCGGATTGTTGTCATAAATGACAGCAATGGTTTTACGAGCTTTCGATTCTTGATTGAGCAACTTGGACCACGGTTTTCCAAAATGACCCGATTAGTAGTTGATGTATCGTCACTTGATGCAGCAATAACCTCAGTGACCGACGGCTTAACATTGTCTCTAGGCATAGAGCAATGATGTAATTCGATCCGAGTTAGAAACTCATTATTGAAAGTGGCTTTATGGTTGAGAGCGTCAGCTTCATATCAGGTGATACAGGACTCGTTCCTGACAGGGGTCGAATTGGTCTATAATTTTTAACTTAATTCTGATCAAGACGTCATCGTTTTGGTGACAACGAAAGTTAGCAGTCTTCAATTTTTAACTGGTTTAATGTGGAGCGCTTCAGGTCAAACCCTTCAATATGAAATAATGAAAAAAAGTTATGTGGGTATGCATCAATGGTGAGGTGGTTAAAACGTGACCCCACAAGATTGCGAGTTCGTTACCTTACGATGGGAAAGTAATACACTGACCGCTGTACCGTCGCCGATCTTGCACAAATCTTATCGAATACACTAAACAATACTATAAAAATGTGGCCACAATACATTTAATTTGATCGTAAGCTAAACAAATAGTATCGTATAAACCGAATATTATAACACCTTAAATTGATATCGAGGTCTGCTAAGAAATTTGAATTAATAAATCGGCAAATCGATGAAAGCTTCCGAACGAGAAGTCGAAGTGCCGTTTTAATGATTTCATACTTTTTTTCGATAAAAAGGAACAAAGAGGCATTTATTTTTCATTTAAAACTCGATCCAAATCGTAAAAGGAAGCAAATTTAAGTATATCTATATTGAGCGTATTTAATGTCGTTGTATTATCTGACGATGATGATCATTAAGGAAAGGTCAATTCTACACTAGATTGACCTGTCGTCTGTCGATAGGCGTCATCTAAAATCATTTCAAGAATTAGAAAGTGTGAGGGTATTCTCTTACCCGAGTAGAAATACGTCTAGGAAACCATTGGTAAAATGGAATTCATCTCTAGAAAATGATCGCGAACGAATCGACTTCCGTATGAGTAGGCTTCCTAAAGGGCAGGTTAGATATGAAATCTCGTTCAATGGAATATTTAGTGAATCTCGCCGCTCGATCTGACCTATTGTTGTATTGTTGTGATGTCTTCATACTTCTTATGTCCCTTCTTTATCGACTGTTGTTGTAGGGTGGCGCCCAATGTACTGGTCTATTGTAATTTATTGCGACTTTTATATATATATATATATATATATATATATATATATAAATATACTTATTTACATGAATATTATTGTAACTATGTCAGAGGTCACGAAAGATAGGAATCTCGCCTTTCGGAATCTGAGTATTATAGAATTGATTTAAAATCGCGAGTTATCATCACAATTAAATATGTAAAATATGCATTCGAGGAATGGTTGAACCAAATATGTACGTAACCACTTAAAGCGATACCGCTATGAGAAGAGGTATATGAAATGAAAAACAGTAACCCGGTCTTGAAATAAAAACGTAAGCTGCAAACAAATAAAAATCATTTAAAATAATACGACACTAATAAATAGAAAAATGTTAGATAGTCCAAGAAAATAGGCCTTTAAATCGAAATGCGAGATAAAACTTGAATTTGAGACGTTGAGTGGCTTTATAAAGAGAAACATAAATTAGCATTGTCCTGAAAAGAAGTAGGTACCGAGAAATCGGTTATCGATTGCAAATAACAGCTCAAAATGTAAATTATCGGGCCTGCTTTGTAATTTAAATTTATCGGAAAATTTTTTCCCAAGCATATATTTCTCCTACGGTACACTAATTTAACTGGTTAAAAACATACACATACCTAAACATGAAACTCGTAAGTCATCCATTTAATGAGAACGAGGAAAAAACAAAACTCTTGTTTTCAACTGTAACACCTTGATTTCTTTGTATTTCTTTTTACTATCAATCCAACCAGACACGCTTATATAAAACTAAACGCAATGTAATGCACTATTTATTAGTGTTCATAGGTCATAGAGAAATGTATTAAACTATCTTCATCAATTTCGTATATACGCAGGCGCTTACGACAAAAAAAATGTTTAAAAGTGGCGCGTGATTCGATCTAAAAGTCGAAATACGACACCGTCCTTAGTTATAGGTGCGACATCTGGAGGCAACTGCCATCTGTCGGGCTGGCAGAGATAAACTCTATGAAATCTGCAACAAATCGAGGCGCTATTGAAGCTTTGTACATAAATGCTTACTCCTTGTTATTTTTTAGTGTTACAACAGTAATGTTGAAATAGCCGCATATGTTGTAATTAATAAAGGAAAAAAACATGAAAATAATTATTAAAGAATAGTATTAAGAACATATTTCCTCGTAGCTATGAGAACGTATAGTGAGTAAATATACTTCGAAATAGATAGGTATGTATGTCATATTTAATATTTCAATAAGTTCCGTATTTTGTAATACCTTTACATATTTCTGTCAAAAGCATATATTTAAATGATGACTGGCTCTGGTTAAATCATTAAATACTAACTAAACCCTGCCAAGACAGAAAACATTCTTGTATATATGATTGTTCAAACTACTTTTTAATTTCTTCAATTGATAGCAAATGTAGGAATTATATTCCATTACGGAAATTAATCTGTAACCATGATTTAATTTGAATCAAAATTAATATGATTTTGCGATTCCACAAGGATTTAAATATTTTTAACTTATGGAGGTCTACATCATAAAAATAGTATCGAAACAAAACCGCGAAAATGAAGAGTAAATTTAGAAAAACGTAACGTCAAGCGGTCGCGTTATAATATTCCCTTTGCTTCCCGTCACTCTGCTATATCGCGCATTTCATCTGTATCAATACGCCTTACTAACCTTTATACAGAAAAGTATTATTAAGTTCAAATATACATAACTAAATATACTTAATTTGACCATTCTTATCGTATTTTCATTAAAGTCGTAAAACAATAAATTAGGTCAATAGTATCAAAATTACAGTCAAGATATGAGAAGTAACTTGTCTATCATTTATTATTTAATCCAAAAATTTAGATTGTTATCTCCATAGATATTATGTCAATGAAATGAAAAGGAAAACGTTTTTGTAACCTTATTCACATGAAGTGAGTTTGTCTACAATCCGAACCTCAAACCCGAACCTTTTGAAATCGTTAACGACCCGAAGGCCATTGATTCGATTCCCGCACATGACCCAAAGAAAATTGGATTCCATTGTGATTCTGTGTACATTCTACCTGAATCGCTTTTGTAGTGTTGTCCTAATATTAAATATCTACTTTTCCCGTTCGATTTGTTGGCGCGATAGCACACGAGAGGGTTCCACTTTTATAATTCAAATTAAATAATATTTTTGCATTACAGTTTTTTAGAATTTGAGCTATTAACATACGAATTTAGTGGTGAAGCGCCATCAACTCTTTAACCAACTGTTCAGTTGCTGACTGTTGCAAAATGTAAGATCCAGTTTATTAGGTATTAGTAAAAAAAATGATTATGTGTTTTTATTCAACACCGTTCTACCTTAAAATTTAATTCTTCAGATATATTTTTTCGCATACTCGGTATATGAAAATTGTTCCATAAAAAATTGTAAAATGCATTATACTTTTAAACCTTTACTTTCACATAAAAAAGGATATTTACTTAACAACCGTTTGTATATAAGATATATATATATTAAATTTAAGAAATCTTCAATTTCAAAATCATAATTTATTTTTCCTTCAGTCCCAAACGATATGAATTGCATTATAAATATATCTATTTTGACGTACGTACGGAATCAAAAAGTTTGCGATCTCACAAAAAAAAAATTATTACGGATTATTATTTTTTTTAATATTTTATAATAGAAATCTTCATTTGGCATCTATGCAAGGTTTCATACATCTAAATCAGTCTTTAAAACACATTTTTCAATCTGTATTAGACACCTCTTCAACCGTCTACACAAATACAACAAGTGCATCTTTTAGTGATGAAAATTGTTTTCTCATGAGTTATTTTTATTTCGAGATACAAAAAGAGCAACAAATTACCGAAACAAAATAAAAAAAAAACATTACGTTGAATTTTTGTTTGCCCGTCTTGTTCGCTTCATTTACAGAAGTTTTGTAGGTTTTGAAGCGTTTTGTAGATAGGTTCGTTTTGAAACGGCCACGCAATCACAATGAGACTTCTTTTCTAGATCATATTGATAAATCTATGATTTATCGCCCGTAATGATATCGTAAATACTACCTAACGAGCTTGATTTAAATTTTGCTATCATATCAAGTATCATTCCATCAAAATACACTTCTGAGCCTTCGTTAGATTATGTCGCAGCTAAAATGAGCTATTGTTCTTACCCAAAGATGTCCCTTGTATAATTTCAAGAATTTTTCCCTATCCAATCTGCGGTACAAGTGTAACCTTTTCGTATATAATTTTCTTATTCTCTTGGACATATTTTTTCATTGCTAGCATATTTTCTTCTATTTCGACAGCCAAAGAGTCACTTCCTTCTTCAGTGGCTAAAGTCAGTTGATCATGCTTAAATTCTTTGAACAACTGTTAAACAGAGGCTTCAACATTTTCAACCGACGTTGAAAGTTGTTAAAATAATTCATTTGGTTTTAATGGTCATTTAAAATCTTACATAATTATCGAACAGAGACATTCTTGAAGCAAGAGAGATCTTTAATTTTGCTAGTATACAAATGTCTGGCTCAGTAAAAATCAATCAGTGTCGCTTATTAAATACCGTTTATAACAAAGTATTTAGCGCGGTCTGATATTAGCCACGACCAGACGCAGTTCAAATTCTAGATCTTTCTCGTACATTTATTTCCGATCGATTACCATTATAAATGCTTAATAAACTACATCAATTCAGACTGAATAATTGAACAAGTTCTCTTGACCCGATGTCTAAACTGGTTCTTTATTTCGATATAAATTTCCCGGTAACAGAACAGCACCACTACCGAGACAGTCTTCCTTTTATGAACCTGTTCCTCGTGTACGTGTTCTCAATGTATTCGTTCTGCTTTCTGGGATGTTATTAATTTGGCATGTGATATAATGTCGCTGCATATACAGACGTCGATACAGGTTGGACGGATGTATTTAAGCTTTCTATGCAGCTTTACAAATTCAAAATCAGAAATCATACTGAATGTCAAATAAAGTTAAAATTAACCTTTAGAATGTAGCAGGGATTAAATGCTCTCAAAAGGCTATGTTCGATTTGACATGAAATCAAAATTCAGATTCAAAGGAATATGAGATATAAGGCGATAGTAATGACACAAATGTGTTGTGACAATTAATAGTTAAATTTATTCTAAAAATAATGAAAAATATCCATCTCTCAATAAGTTTATTTGCGAAGTTCACAAATGATTAATTTGTGTGTTCCATTAGTCTAGAATCGTGTACCATTATAGAAATGAAAGCGATGATAGAAGAAATCGGTTCATTTGCAAAACAGACTAAAATATCCTCCCTCGTAGAATACGACACTTGTCAAATCGTTTACCTTATTTGCATCTCTCGGCGCGGTCTGTTTTGGCCTATTGTCTTTATTTGACTGCATTTTCAAACAAGTTGAACAAGGGGAATTCCATTAGTCTGTTTAATTTTCGCTTAATAATGGCCCTACGCTTTTGTGTTGAAATAAACTGTTTACGTTTTCTATTGATATTTGATGTTGTAAAATAAATTTTCAAAGAAATAGAGTTTTGGCAAAGAAGAAATTTCGATTATACCCACCGCTCGATACACTCATGCTTACTTGATGCCAAACCTTAATGAGAAATTAAATATTGAACTTATAATATGTAAAATGTAATAACAATAGCTCATGGAACGAAATCGAAGCAAAAAAATATGGTTGACTGTAAATTCGGTTTACGGACGATAATTTCACGTGATAATGTCATAAGAAAACATTGATGAAAAATTGCATACTTTTATGAATTGAATTGAATTATTATCACTGAATTATCATTATTTTGTGTCATCTAGTGATGATAAATATTTTGTGTCATCATGAGAAATACAAAATAATCATTATTATTTTATATTTTCCTTCCACTCCATCGGCCGATGGAGTGGAAGAGAGATAAATGTGTCACAAACCGAACGCTTAGGTCGATCGTGCCTCTCTATCGCTCGTTCCGCGCTCTCGCTTACACGCTCGGCTCAGGCGGAACGTGACAATTAGTCACGCTTTTTCGTGCGTGCAACCGGCATTCATCGATTTTAAAGACGTTATCACATCAATAAAAAACGGATGACAATATTAGAATCGCCCACGTAACCCTAAAAGTGAAAACCAACGTTTATTTTTTAAGTCTCGATCAAACTCAGTAGGCTAACAGGACGTCTAGATAAAAACTCATTAGCATTAATTTGAAAACCGGTAGTGAATGTACGAGATAGTTCACGACTAAATATTTTGATAGAGATTGAACAGCGGACTTACGTTTTGATTTCTTTAAATTGTCATCTTAATGTATTGCCAGTGTGTTGCGGTTTTAGTGCGGTACGTCAAAGCGATTTAATGCCAAAGTCACGAACACAAAAAAGAAAAACTAAATGAAGCGACGTTAAAGGAAATCGTAAAACATCAGCCAACAATGAAGACTCATTATTCATTAGAATAGCTCTGATTTTTTTACAAGTGCAGTTATAATATGAATTCGTTATTTATTGTAAAGAGACTACTGTTGCATCCTATTGCTTATCCTATAACACTATTCCATCTGTAATTTTCTGTAAACTTTCGAATATTTTTTTTTCGAATTTCTCGATATTTTATACAGTGCTTGTATCCTTTTTTTTCCAGATTATTGCATGTTTTTCGACTTGCACTTTAAATATTTCAAATTGTCGTACTCTCTGAATTATTTTTTTAGTTATTAAATAACTGCTCATATAAATTGATATACATAACATAACATAGGTATATTTATACTATAGCATTCTAATATTGCACTTGACAATATGACATTAAATATGGTTTAATATTTGAGTGTTTCATCGATTTTTTTTTCAATACATTTATTAGAGTGAACAATAGTTATCATCGCCACTCCATAATTTTCATTTTGATATAAGCTACCGAATGATATTTACTGTATAGACGATATTGACGAAGGCTCGCTGTTATTGTTTAGGGGACATTGTTAAAACAGCTTTTCATAGCCCCTTTCTCGCTAGCGGCACCTAGCGGTCTGTTTTCCTGCATCTGACTTGGAACTATAATCTTATACTTATTTCACAGTGTCCGACCTTCTGTCTGAGAGGATTAAAAATGATTAAATATAAAATTGCCATCACCTTTTAGTGTAAGAAATCCATGGTTTACGCCAAAACTAAAACACTTCTGCTGATTAAATTTTCTGTTTAGTTTGACTTTATACTTTGTAATCATAATGCTACTGTAGATACTCTACGTTTTAATTAACATCGCTTTAATTAATGAATAACATAATTGAAGAGCTTTGTCTATGCCTAAATTATATAAATTAATATTTTAACAAGATAATTACTTACAGAATTATTCTATGAACACGTCGAAGCTACAAGTCGCGAGAACTTCCTCTACCATTGTCCGAGTGGAATTTTATTATTTATTCCAAAAATAAATATTGCGTCGGTGTCTCATGTAACTGCTTAGTACACATGAAAAAAGAAAATTAATGTCAAACGAGACAAAAAATAAAAACAGACGAAATCAATTTAGTAAATGTTCCTTCAAATCCCGCTGTGTTCCACCCGGCCGTTCGGACGTTTGATGTATCAGAGGTATATTAAATTTGTGCTAGACACGGAACATCGTAACGATAAAACGTGGACTTTATTTGGTAGCGATTTTCCCGCCAGACTGTTTGATGTTTGCTTTATGGCGCACGCCATTTTGTTTCTTGGTTATCTTCTTAAAAAAGAAACTCTGTTAATGTGTAATTTTCCTACGATTCGCGATTTTTAAGTGATTGATTATGTTAAATTTCTGTGATTAGAGTCACATTTAGAATACCTTCAATAATTCTCAAAATTTTGAGATTTTTCAAAATTCTCAAATCAAAATTCTCACACTTATCACGAAGAATAAGTCATAGGTTTTGTTAAAGTAAAAAATTATCTATGTTTATTTTGTCTATTCGAATGATATTATTTAATTGATATTTCTATTCAATTAATAACTGACGTTTCAATTAAATTGAAATATCAATGGAATATAAAGAAATTTAAACTTTTGTTCAACTCGCCCTTGTTTGGGTATGGGTTGGGTCAATTCTTTTAAGGTAACTCGGACCTGCTTTCTCTTAACCTCTTGCTTTGCAATCTCGCACACATTCCTAGATCTCTATTGCCATATTCACCAGAAAACTATACAAGAAATCAGTGGCGACGGCGCAATACATGTAGTTTTGCTTTCATTCTCAAATGAATATTAAACTGTTTTAGAATTCGACTCCACTTTTAAAATTTGCCAAATTACATTCAAAATTGTCATAGCAGATTCTCCATGAAAATATTCTACAAGAAAAGCAATCACGTATAAATTTTCAAATACGTTTTCAATTCAGAGTAAATTACAATTTAATGTATTAAATTTGCACTATTTATTTACACCGCCTGAAACGCAAGAAAACATTCTCTATATTTATTTTCCCACATTATTTCAAATCGTATTCCGTTTCGCAATTTTCCCAATCGCCTCACAGAAACGATAGTCTCCGACACTTTCAATTTTACTAGAAAATTTTCTTAAGGTCAACGACATCGTCGTCGGTGCCGATAAAAAAACGAGCTTTCAAACCGACATGCCGTCTGTATATTTTTTTATTCGTCTACATCAAATACAATACAAACTATTTGTAGCCCCATGGAGATTTCTACAAACATCAACGCGAATGGCCTGTCAATAGCGGTTTCGTGTGTTTAAGAATTTATTTTAGAAACGTTTTGATTATATATCTAAATAGATTTTTTGCGTTTTAAGTATGTTCGTTTATAAAAAAAGTTGCAAAAAAATACGTAAAATCTTTTTTACTGCTTAATCACTTTTAAAACCCGAATAAAGTGGATGCTTTTAATTTATTTAAAATTACACCCTTGAAATGATAACTGCAATTGAAATGCAAAAGAAAATATATAAAAATTCAGACAACTGTAATATCAGCACATTATAAGGACAATTTTTTTTCAATATAACTATAGATCAAAGACATGATTTAGCGGAACAAATAAATTTTCGCCTACACGCCACTCGTTATGTGTCTATTATGAAACAATACATACGATTATGTGGTTTCATCTCGGAATCGGTGTTTCATTTCAATGATTAGCCAATGGGGTAATCATTAAAGTAATCATTATCATTGCGCGCCGTAACGATAAGTCGGATTCGGTATCGTTTATTAGCTTCACTTTCTCGGCGCGCGCCGGGCGATGCCGTCAGTGTGTCGACTTTTTTACCAATCACTTTCACCTGATTTCTTTTGCTACATTCCTAAATTAATGGCTCTTTAAATACATTGAATTTATGTGTTTAGCGTATAACTAGTAATTAGCCGTTATATTTACATGGATACATAGTTAGATATATAATTGTAACAGATTTTTCCTATTAGAATGAGAATATAAACAAAACAGATATCAATTTTCCTTTCACTGTGGTGACTCGGTGATTTTTTGTCTAATGGCTTTGAAAAGGAACAAACAAGCATGCGACCCAATGGAGAATGGATAATCATCGGTGCCCATGAAGACTCGCAACCCGAAGGAGTCATTAATGCGTTGCCGGCCTTTTAGGAGTAGGAATAGAATTTCTGGTGCGACGAGAACTGGTTCACAGGTATTTCTAGAAGGGAATAGGATATGGGGATTGGACCACCGGAACTTTTACTCGCTGGATAAAATGCAACAGCGAAAGCTGCTGCTTCACCTCCGTATTCTGTGAAAGTATAGAATGTCACTATCAAGCCCGGCCCATTTTCTTTCTGCAGCCAAGTTGGCCAGATCATGGCTCTACCACATTTTACTAACTTTTTACCACATTTTACTAAGTAACTAGCTTATATTTATTTTAAAAACAGACTCATAAAAAATTGTATGTAGATTCGACGCTTAACCACATTCATAATTCATATTTTTAGTTCGAAGAGATTATTAATAAAATACATCATGATTATTTATTTTTTTCCAAATATTTATAACGTACTCATAAATTATGAAAAATAATTTATTAGAACACAACTTTGCCATGATATTCGATTTTCGAGGAATCAATCTCCAGTCGATTAGGATTAGTACTTTTTACACACGAATGAAATTAGTATTGTATATTTTATATAATTTAAGTCGCTGAATAGCGAGTTTTGTTCATTTCAGGGAAATATGCCTTAGAGATGATAAACGTAATCAAATCATATTTTTGTTATTTTCATTTTTGTCACAAGATTCTTAACAAGATATCACTAAGATTTATATTTAAATAGAATTCGATCATTTTTTTTTTCATTTCGAGTGTTTCCGTTGAAAAATCCAAAATCTTTAAACTGGACATTATCTGCAAGAGTGAGCATTGTTCATTTCAGCCAAGCAACGAAATTCAGGATTACGAAAGTTGAGAAGTTTGGACGGTTCACGATTGAGTCGCTACTGATGCTGACTGTCCGAAATTAATTGCTGTAACTTCCGATTTCTGGTAGCACCTCTAAGAAAAAAATATGCTCGCAGAGCTGCGGGCGCTACCTGATTATTATTTCCTCTTATTTAGTCGCTGTGTCTGTCTATATAAACGGACTCTTTCGTGCTTATTAAGGACCAGTTTTTTATTCAAGTACACTGCAGTTTCGTTTATAAACAGACATACATATATGTATAATTTTAAAACAAAATTTCTTTGTACCATGACTTAGTGCTGTAGTCAAAATCGTGACGTCACGAGAAAGCTCGAAGAGTTATAAGCACGGACATAAAACTTCGTATACGCATAGTTGGTTTACGGAACATAGCAATAACTTGTAAGTTTGTATACGTGTCTGGTTTCAAAACGAAATATATAGTAATCTCGAGCTGGTGTTAGGGCAGAAGTATAAAAGTTTTTGGTGATCAAACAAAGATGCTCGGCAAGGAAATTATTTCCATTAAACATAGTTCGTTTCATCATACGTTAAGCGTATCTAAGCTCGTTTATGAGACCAACAGCAAGGAGTCAAGTCTGACATCTGTATGTAACTACTGGCAACACGCACTGTGCAAAAACTTTCATCTATAAGCATTGAGGTGCTATTGGATATAAAAATGATAGGTAATTTTCCAAGCGTCTGTAACTAAAATCTATAAATATAGTGAAACAGAATTTTGTCTGCTATTTTTGTGCTTGTTTGTGCACTTAGTTCTATTTAATTCGGTACCGAGTCTTGTTTCGTTTCGAGCCTGAATTTGGATAATTTCTTCGCGAAGGTTTATGTAAATAATACTATAAATACATCACATTAAAATATATTAATGTCAAAAGTTTATGACAAAGTCGTAAAATACGCTTTAGAGCGTTATCGTGACTTATGATGGCTAAACCATAAAGAGATACATCAACTTAATGTATTAGAGAGCTGTGAGTTCTACGACGTCCTTCAGAAATATAGCACAGATATGTGTTTATTATCTAAGGATAACACAGTAACTATTTTGTATTTCAATATTTATAAAAAAATGAGTTCAATGTAAAACCATTTTGACCGACACGGTTTTAATTATTAATAGAGGTAGTGAGATCAACCCGAGAACAGAAATGGGATTGAACTAAAAACGAGTTTAAAATCGGTATGAAACAATGAACCAAAACGGTATGCGAACGGCAGCAAAACCGAGATTGGAATTAGAAAGAATGCAAGATCATGCAGAATGCATTTTCGATCCCAATCGGAAATAGGAGTAGAACCTGGATTAGAATTAGATCGGTGATCATAAATGGACTCGAAATCGAGAATGAAATCAAGATAGAATCAAGAATGTGACCGGCTTCAAACCGTGAACAAGACTAAAATCGAAACGGGCAGCGACAGTGGAGAGGGTTTGAAATCGTGAATGGAATCAGAATCGGAAACTAAAATAAGACCGAGATTGATCAGAACCGAGATTAGATCCTTTAACGAACCCCCTTTGTAAACGAGGGCAGGTATCTAATCGAAGACGAAAGTGAAACTAGAACCGGAACCAAATCGAAATCGAGTTTAACATCGTAAGGACCTAAAAAATAAACGACTTCGTTCTTTTAGACGGACAAAACCGCGAACAAGGGTTGTATACAACAAAATAAACATTTTTTGTGCGCATTTAATGAGAGAGTAATTATTATGCTGTTATTATATAAGATTAACATTTAAAACGTTTTAAGTGGTCAATGGACTTTTAACACGCTTTTAGAGTTTAATCACCCAGCGGTTAGAATGCCCGCCTATGACGCGGACGGCTTAAATTCGACCCCCGATGGCCTGCGTTGCTGTATATTTTTTATACGACATACAGATTGAAAGTATCATTTGTCATATGTTTTGACATTAAGAGTACACTGTGATGAAACCTACATAGCGGAGAAAGCTTGTCCGAATTTTCAAAGTTTAACGTACGTAAGTCCCAACATAAACACAGACATCACAAAATCTAAAAATGAAACAATTTTAATGACCTCAGTTATTCGAAGCCTTAACGTCTAAGATCATATTACATTAGGAAACTTAATTGTTTTTTAGTTATCTTTATCATGTACGACTAGCTTTATTTGTGTAATCAAAAATGATAATTGAGAAATGAATACACCTAGACTTTATGAATAAAAGAAGCGCATTGCTTTCGTTGGAATACACTTGTAAAATATTCCCAAAAAGATTTCATTTACGTAGAAATTATAAACTAATTTCAAGTTAGAGTTTATATTACCTAACAAAACACAAATCAGCAATATACATTAGACATAGTGATAAAGTTCCAATATTAGTTCTTTTAATGGATAACGTTATTTCCTCGACGAAGTTTGGTAATTGACAGATCGCTATATGTACAAGTAAATTGATTAGTTTGAAAGTTAATTATTATGAGTATTACATACTAGCTCTCGCTCGCGTCTCCGCCCGTTCCTGCTTTCGATTTCAATCCATTTCCGGTTTTTTGTTCCAAATCTGGTCTGATCTAGATTCCAATTGTGGTCAAAATATAGGTATTATTAATGAAAATAGCAGCGAAACCATATACAAACTACCTTCTATATTACTACAGTACATAACGTCTAGTGGTCTCTACGGAGCCCGCGAACAAATGCACATACAGACGGACAAAAGTTCTAAAAGTCATTGAAATGTATTCTGTCAATCCTAATACCCATCAGAGTAGATTTTTTCAAATATCTCTAGGGTAAAGATTTTTTTTGCTGTTTTTTTATTATTTTTCGGCCGCTGCGCGTTCCGCGTGACGTCAGAACGCCGCGCCCGGCCCCGGCAGTCGCCCGCGCCCTCGTTCTCTGACAGCAGTATTTTGACGTTATTGCGAACGTGAAACGCTTGAACATAAAAAAAAAAATATTCATTTAGATCTATTGGTGGTTTGCTTTGAAATAATAAAAAATGAACTTCTTTTTTTTAATCAGAATAATATTAGATGTCTGCCATCGGTTCCTGTGGCTGTACACTGAAAAACGTTCTTAAACCAATTGTTTATTGACACGCTTCAGAAAATAAAGCGGTTCGTTCAGTAGGTTGAACGGTGAAAACGATATTGTGATTTGTAATTTATGTAGTGTTAAATTTCCTACTGAAGAAAAATCTATGTGTAAAATTATCAGATATAACCTTTTTCAGAAATATCTTTGTGAATTCCTTTTTCATTCCATTTTTTCCATTTGTCCTATAAATTTTTGAAATCCAAGAAAACAATTGTCATTGAAGTATTAATTTTAAACAAAACGTACAAAAAGCTAACAATAAATCAAGATGCAAAAAATGCGAAAGCATAACTCAATATATATATATAAAAGATAAGAGAGCCGAGTGAAGAAAAGGGAATGAGTTTGTATACTTGGGTAGTCTGTACAAATGATGGTAAACCTGATAGACATATCGAAAGGAGATTAAATTCGGGTAATAAAGTGAATGGGGCCTTACTTGCTGTTACGAATAGTAGAATTGTCTCACGACACGCGATTTTGGTTATCCATAATGGGGTACTAATAACTACTCTTACGTACAGAAGTACATAGTTTAGTATGGTATTGGGTAAAGAAAAATGAAAGTAGAATCAATGCGGTGGAAATTAAATCTCTGCATAATATATCATGTAGAGTGTCTTTGAAAAATAGATCTAGAAACAGTGATATCAGGAAGCGGTGTGGTTTGTAAAATATAGTGACTAGACTAGAAAAAGTTACGATGCGGTGGTTCGGCCATCTGCAAAGGATGAACGAAAGTAGACAAGACAGAACTAATTTATAGAGCAAATGTATGCGATGGAAAGGCCGACAAGATTCGCCCTCAAAATCCTATGTAGACCAAACTGGCAGCATATTATAAAGGGCCTTTTAAGTAACCGAAATCAACGAACTTGCTTCTAAAGCTTGATTTATGTCAATGATGCAAGAGAGACATGTAAAAATCGTATCACGGTGGAAATCTACAGTGTCTGCTTACCATTCTGATACATAGGTGTGAATTTATATTGTAATTATTATATAAATGAAAATAAAGTTGTTTTAAGAAGCGTTTATCGGTCATTTACAATTTTAAAACACGATTCTAGAATTATATGTCATTTTGCATATGAAACTACCCGTTTATTAAACTGTTCATGGGTATAACTAAAGAACCCACTATTTGATACGCCCGCCTTTTGAAAGCCGTTCATTAAAGTTGCATTATCTCCATACGGCATAAATTGCGAAGCGATGTATCTCTAAAAAAATTAAATTAATTCTCATATACAACTTAAAGCGTTTGAACAATTTTATAAAAGTAATATTAAATATAGAGTAAATGCACAATGTTACATGCAATGTTTATACAAAACTTGTTGACAATCATTGCAGGCTACTACAGTATTGATTTGAAAATTTAACTTGCATATGACAATGCTTCGCTTTTAACATAAGATTAACACTGAACTCATGGCTAGTATTAGTGATGACAATATGAAATATTTTTTTTAAGTCTAACCACACTCTCATCGCTATATGATGATCATATTCCTTCCAATCTCAGATCTGACTGAAGGAGAGGCAACGATGATGATGTACAGCCCAAGGACTTGAACACGCCCGAATAGCTTTATCATAGTTGCCCAAGTTGTCGGCGACGACGTAACCGCCTATCTCCTCTGCCACAGAATGTGATTCTGTTCCTTGGATTTTGTAGCGTAAATTCTGGAAAACGCCTCAATGTAGCTAAAATCTCAAAAAATAATTCGCTATATTGTTTTTTGAGATTTTCGATCATTAAGTAAGAAGGAGGAGATAATAATTTTAGGATGGACTATTCAAGAAAAAAAATTAAAAATATATCTAAATATTTTGCGCGCGCAGACATATATTAATTACCTTCATCTTTTGTATCTATCTAACTTGCTATTAACCCTATCCCGGTTTCTTTCAATTCCGATCCTAGTGCTGTTCTTGATCTGCGGTCACGCCCGTTCGCTCTTTTGATTCTCAACGTGGTCTTAGACTCAATTTCGACTTCAGACTCATTTGCGATTGCCAGTCTCGGTCCCACTCTAGATTGTACTCCCGATTTTGGACGAATCAGAGAGCAATTGTTAATATCAAAATGACATAAAACTATCTCATTCGGGGATAATATAGCTTTCTATCAGTGAAAGAAATTTTCTTTTGCTGTAATAACAAGAATACGCCATTTTTTTTCAGAAGTGCGCATGCACCACATCAACGAAGCTTCATCGGAATCGGTTTAATTGTTTAAGTACGCATTATGTCACTAATTCATATAATCATATGGCACATGTCCTAGATCAGTGTGAACACTAGAATCATAGAACAGAGTGTAAGTAAAATGTGACGTCATGTTAACATCGTTCGCCCCACCAAAATGTTTTTTTTCAGACCGAGAGACATGGAGGTAGAATATATATCGAAAACATTTAAAATTTAATATTTCACTAGAGAGGGCGATATCAGTAAAATCGTGGTCTACAACTTATTATCTTTAGGTGAGAAGTAGCTCAAACTAGTGAGATAGGTTTAATCTAGATAACTAGGCAACAGTTAGCGACGTACGAGATCAACGTTTTATATAAAATTACTGCCGATTGCCTCTTTGTAATCTATACATACAATAAAATAGTAGCGAGAAAAAAAATTGTATATTACAAATATTTGAGAAAAGCTAGTCTGAGGGTTGTTTTTAGAATTTTTGTTTGTATGTCTGGCTGTGTAAATTTTTCGTGAAGTCCACAGAAAGTATTATATTACACAGAATATGATGAAATTTGAAATTCTTTTGACCACTCGGTCCATCATGGACACAGAAGGCGTCTAAGGAACTCTAAGAAATTTATCGATTTCGGATTGAAATTGGTTTAATAGCTTATTCAGTATCGATAAAATATTTTCTTTTTATGTAAATCATCTTCAAACATAAAACTTACTTAGTTTTATTTCAAACCGTCTGGTCAGAGATTCTTATGCTACTAAATTGTACTTTTCTACTAAGCCAACTGCACTTCGCGGCCAAATATTCCAGGACGTTTTACAATATTTATGGTAACATAACATTATACCATTATATTAACACTTAAAATAAACAAATATTTAAAAAATACATATTTTATGCTCACTTTATTAACAATAACATGTTTGATATGTAAATATACGTATGGCAACAAAATACAAAAATACATTTTTTTTGTATTAAAATGGCCATAAATACAAAAATCAAAAATACGATATCTGGCATATATTATTTAATTACAGTTCTAGCGAAAACAGCACTTTTTGACATTTGCCCAAGCGCCTGCCTACGTTCAAAATTTGAGAATTTGCTTAAATGCTAAATAAAGTCTATCATAGAAAGGCAATCGACTAGTTAGATAATAATTCAAATTCAAAATATCTTTATTTTACAGGTTATAATATAATACTTGAAATACAGTACAACGCACGAAACTTTGCCGCTCTGAATTGCCTGCGAATGATGTAATGCGCAAGTTTAACGCTCCCTGACCCTTCCTTCTACTCCCTCACGTGCCAATTTTACCACATTGCGACGCTTTCGTGACTAACTTCGCAGCGGCAGAGTTTCATGCATTTTACTGTACGTCATAATTTATTGCGAATTTACACTTTACCACTCGTTCGGAAGGCAATTTTCTTTCAAGTTCCATTTTCTACCTTCAATGAGATACGCCATAAAAAAATATATTTATTATATATAAACTACCTATAGTTATACATCCGTCTGCAACGAATCAAAATAAAAATCTTTTATTGGCTCATATATCAACTAGATTTCTGTCCATAAAGACTTTGATTTTGTTTTGGCCTATTTTCGTTGCCGTATTTCAATTTTTTATTTATGAGGGCAAGGTGCATGCTACAGACAGAAAAAAAAAAAGAATTTGTATGCTTATAATTTATTCACGACAAAGAAGTTTTATTATTTTGGCGTGAATAAATAATGTTTACATACACAATATCCGCTATATTTACAAGGCGTGTTTAAACACTTAATTGCATTGAAAGACTAACCTGAATTTGACATAACACGCATGCGCATTGTATTGTTATCATACAATAGTATATGTCACTGCGCACCACGTGGAAAAATTTCAAACTGTACCAACTTCAATAATACAAGAACCGTTACATATTATATTCAATTCTAATAATGATAACAGATTTATAATATAATACAATAATTATAACACGCCGGATATTATAACATTCTACAAAACAGTATAATAATCCTTGCTCTCAAGTTTTATATGGCATAAAATCTATAGTACATAGACAAAATTGCGAGATAAACAAGTTTGCGTCTGGTGTTTGTTGATATTGTCTATAGCTAACTCTTGCTGTACGATCGTAAAATAAAGATATAGGCGCGGCAGACGAAACGTCATTGTGCTATCACGTAGCCTTCATGTTAGCCAGCGCAATCGTAAAACCGTATTTCGTAAAACCTCTCCAAACGACTTTCGTTGAATTTAAGTAGGAGACATTGCCGCTGGCGGGATAAATATTTGATTTCTCATCTGACGCAAAACGAGGAAAAGGAATCGTAATTTGTTAACTGTCAAATTTAACTCTAATCAATACGTATCGCCTGTTTGATTGACATTGATTGACGGTGGCGCTCCTTAGTGATTTCTTTTTTCCTCGTTCAGTAATTTTCATATGATGTTAGGTTTTGTGATTTAATGAATCACAAAACCTAACGTTTTGTGATTCATTAAATAAGAGAATCTTCTTTTTTATTGAAGAAATGTAATCATCAACAGATATCCAGTTATAAATAGTCTGTTTTTTTTCAATTCTGTATTATACCACTCAAAGCCATACTACAGTTTTATTTATTGTTTGAAGGAGTCGGACTTTAAGATCTAGTTTCTGGTCCAGTGCTGGTTAACTATTGACGACAGGAAGCGACTGCTGAGCGTGCTCTCAGAGGCACAAGGAGTTTAGGAACGGTTGTGTGTGTACGAGAGTGGCTCATAGCAATATAATTTATACACTCGCTAGCTTTCGACCGTGGTTTCACTGTGATTCTTAAATTCGTGCTTCAATTGGCTTTTATTCAACGTTCTAATATACCATCTGATATGGTATAAGATTAGATTAAATTATATTCAACCGTTTCCGAGATTATTAGTCCGGATAAACACACAGACATATGTCGAAATCATACACAGTTTATCGTTTGGGTAATTGCATGTTCTTAAGTTTTTAATCGGGATCGGTCTTACCATTTGAAAATTATGAAAAACATGCAGACAGACAAAATTTAAAAAATGGTAGCATTGAGGCCAATGAGTCATAAAAGCAATTTTTATCAAAGAAATTAACAAGAAAATTGTGTGTACAAACAGACGCTTCAAATTCATATATATATATATGCCATCGTTCATAATTTACAGGAAAACTTTCACAAAACTCTTAAATCTTTAGATTTCCACAGGGAAAGGAAGATGATTTTAAATAGAAAATATTTATAAAATGTATTGCTTAATTTTGCTAGGGATTAATAAGTACACGAAAAGAAATTGGGTCCAAAGTTTAGCCTACGATAACATTTTAATTTTTATATATTTCTAATTATTATTTTTTGCCATAGACGAAGGATGAAATTTCAAAGAAACATATTAAGCAATACTATACCTCATGTTTAGTTCATTGAAAAGAATGCGAGCATTTTTAAATAATAAAAGAAACTTAGTCAAATCAGCGTATTACCGGTAATTTATAATACAGAAGCCTTTTCAAGTGAGTACGACTCGCTCTTATTTTATTTACTATTTCTACATTCCTATTATGTAAAAAATGACAAATGTCAAACATCATTTTTCACTGTCGACTTCCATGAATACATACATGCGTCAAAACCGGTCGAATAATTCCAAACACAAACCATTAAACGCGAGGCCAGCCTCGGTATTCCACTAGTTTATAGACGCTTCCATTTTATTCTCCGTCATAAAATAAGTATTATTGCTCGTCCGCAATATATTTTTTTGGAGTATGACAAAATTAAATTCCCTCATTTTCGTCTGTCGGCCCGAATTGAAAGAGAAGGCGATAATAAATGCAAATAAGTGTTGTTGACCAACATTGTCTCTCCTAATGACAGACGGTGCGAAGAAAAGTATGGCGGCGCCCTCTTCTGCAAACATTTCGCAGTTGTTTTTTCAGAAAAAAAAAACTCAAATTTAAAAGTTATTTCGGTCATAGATTATATATTTCACTATTTGCATTTATTTAAATATCGTAAACGTTTTATTTTTTGAAAAGTGAAAACTTCTTTAGGCGCGTTGGGCATTTTTGAGATGAGCAAAAAAACGTTGAACTCACGACACTGTGCCTTTACGTAACCGACACCTCTGTAGGTGTCGGTATTTACACAATATATGTACATACTTATATATAGATATAAGTATATACATATATTGTGTATTCACTCACGTACATAGATCACATGCATGTTGGCATTTTTTGAGATACGAAAAAAACTATTGAACTCGCGACACTGTTACCGTTACCGTAACCGACACCTACAGAGGTGTCAGTTACGACATATATATATATACATTAATGTCAGAACTTTTCGTATTGTACATGTAAATTTACGTTTTAAGCAATAGATTGCATATTTTGTATGTAAAATGACATACATTATTTTTCATGTACTTATAGCGCATTAAATGAAAATTGTAATATATTATTTGTAGTGGTAGTTTAAAAATGAATAAAAACACTTTATTTAAAAATATTTCCTCTAACAATTCAAAAATATTTCCTGACGACTCAAAAATACACACGTTACTGTTCAAGTTTTCACTTCTGTCGGCACTCACGAAGTGCCACTTTTAAATGTTTAATATTGGCTTGTGTTCGTTTTTAAGCCCCAATATCTTAAAATTGCTCTTGACCATCTTTGAAGTTATGCAACCCATCGTGTCAAATTGTGGACAAGTTTCACTGCGGCGGCAAAACCGCACGACAAACTATCTCACACCTAAGCAAAATATTCTACAAGCCACAGTCATATATACTATACAATACTATTACTAGGAATATGCAAAATAGGAATAAATATGTATTTTAAAAATTGTGAATTAATATTATTTTAATGCTTTAGTGGTATACGGAAAAATTAAAATTTTCCTACCAATGTGTACGTATGGTAGGAAACTATATGAGAATAGTATAATATTCTGTGCTCGTAGCACAATAGAACGGCGGTAGTTCAGTGGCTAAGTGCGTTGCTTTCCAACCGGGAGGTACTGGGTTCGATCCCGACCACGGATAAATTTATCAATAAGTCTTTAACTTGAGTCATATCAGACCATACGTGCCTCGGAGGAAACATATCGGTGGTCAGAGGTTGCTATCGCGTTAATGACTTAAGTCCCTGGCGAACCCCCCAGCGCCGCCAAGCTGCTGCGGATAGACCTCGAGATCCGGGCCCCCGAGGAAATAAAAAGATTATGGGAGCATGTGCATCAGCAGAGGGGGGGATGTGCGCTGAGTACCTCTTCCGCCGCCTTTTTTTGAACTCGCTCTTAGTTAAAAATCACTTTTGAAATCAATCTCCACGTTTGCCTTTTAAAGGGTTTTATAACCCGAACGACCGTTGGAATGAGGACATGACAAAGCAAATTTTATTTTAAAAATGACTTTTTCTATCAAGTGTCAGTTTAAAGGGTGTCGGTGGAAGAGGCTCTAAATACACTATCGTTGTACTTTAATTGCTTCAATTAGTTTATATGACTCCGTAGATTGACCGAACCGTCACACTACCTTTGTATTTTGTACGTTTTGTATTTACAAAATGTTAGAACTAGCTGCCTGCAACTGGAAATCCGACTTCAATATAGGGCGTGCCTTGCGACGTACGTATTGACAAAATAAAAGAATCCGATATGCACTATCAGGTGTTACTTTGAAGACTCGAAAAAGACTCAACAACTCTAATATCTGGGGAGTGAATTTTCATGCCGAAAATCTCTAAAATGCGCCACTAGAAAGTATCTAGTATCCCCGCCGAGTTTACGACGAGAGGGTAGGTTTATCAACAACTTACGCCCCGGGGCGACATCTCAACTAGACAGATAAAGTTTGCGTGACAGACCTAGGTGATTTTTGCAGGTTACGTAGGTAACACGGCTGCCAACTTTCAATTTGAAGCGCATAGATGAAAATGAAAAATTTACTTTAATTTTCCATGACGTGTTGTAGATAATTTTCCCCTTTAAGCTGGGCTTCGATATCAGAAAGTCGTCTTAAGTGTCCGGGTAAATGAAAGAAAATCGAATTTAAAAAGTTTGCCAGTAGGAAATAAAACTTATAACATTCGTTTATTTTTATAATAAAATTAAATATTTTTCTTTATTTCAATAAATCAATAAGTGTATATTTTGAAGGAATTATAAAATACCTATATGATAATATTTTAAATATTATTATATCAATATATTATTTAGGTACATAAGATTTAATAAAGTGTATTACATAAATCATGTTACATAATAAATCTTTGAAACTCAAAATTCAGTTATTATGTCTATGAAACTATGTTGCGAGGAAAGGAAACATAACGGCACGACTTCACTTTCTTTAACACTCAGTGTCGCATCCGATGTAATTTACATATCGCGGGTTGAATACAAAAATGAACTCTTAAACATTAAACCCTAATACAAAGCGATATTTTATTGATATTTGGTTTCTTTTACTCGTTACTACATTAAATTACATCCTTCGACGTTGCTTGACTAGCATATTGTACTTATACTCAAAATACACATGACGGAGCATGCCGCTTGGAAAATAAGTGCTTCAAGTATGGTAGTAAATAAAATTCCATTAATTTATGGAATTCAAATATTATTGAACATTGAACAAAATGTGACAGCATGGCTTAAATAATATATTCGCATCACGCGCGGCTTAGTTAGCAGCCGTCCGTCAAACGTCACGATTCCAAAGCTGGACTCCCGAAGCGGGCTTATACCGAAATCGCTTTCTATAATGCTCAAGTTGTGGCCATTTTGTTCTGGGACGATCCGTTCAAAACATCCATCTTTGTCGTTTTTGTCTTATTCCTAACTTGTTAAGTAAAGCTTCGCACTCTAGTGGATTACGAAACCCACACAATCCTATAATGAATATAAAATTACCACGTAATTATGACGCCTGCGCATAGTTGTGAATTAATTGAAATAATACACAAGGACGCCTTTGTTTTTCGATCAAAAAAAAAATTCGATTGTAAAGCACTCTAACAGCGGTGTGTTTCAATGTTTCATTTGCAATAGTTAACTGCTAACTGTTAAAGTTACAAACTAAACATGTTAAAATATTGATAATCTTAGAAATATTAGCATTTATGACATTATTTCAATGTCACAAATGTCAATATCTTTAAGACTAACTTAGTCAACTGTCATTTGTGAAATTGAAAATTCGTATTTTGACGTGTTTAGTTTTTAACTTTAACAGTTTATTGTTCTAGAGAAGAATTTGAAGCACACCGCTCTTAAACTATTTACAAACGATTCCGCAGTCAAGTAGCATAACCAGAAGGTTCAATAATTTTTAACTGATACTCAACCAAAAAAAAAGTCATTTTCATTGTTATATGTATTTAAATTGTCGTTTTATGATTTTCCGTTATTCTACTTGTAGCCTAAAGGATAGTACAATCAGTTAATCTTGTCTGTGTATTGTTAGAGAAAGACTTGGTTGTACCGCCTGTTATGAGGGGTATGCCAAGAGTAATTAGATACTCTTTACTCAATAATTGGATACAGGCAAGTCATACATCAACGTAAATACTGGCTATTTAGTGATGAATTTAAAAATTGTAATATTGTAATTAGAATATTTTCTCTTTAAAATACTTATTTTATGAGAATCAGCAGGAATTTTAAAGCTTTGAAGATTAAGCGAGGACAGATCGGCCGCCAACCGCGGTCTTTCAAGAAAATGTTCAAGCAGTTGAAAGAAAATCGTTCTGAGAGAACAGAAGAATCACATATGAAGACGTTGAGCGAGAGCTGGGATCAGAAGCTTTGCAAACTTTTATTCACGAACATCTTTCTCTCCGTAAGCGTTGTTTGAGATTAGCGCCACACAAACTGACCAACGAACAAAAAACCGCCGGGTAGATTGATGCCGATATATGATAGAGATTTTCGACAGAGGCGAAAAAAAACCTGTACGATATATACTTCCTAATAATGGAATATGGCTTTAAAACTACGACTCCAAAACAAAGCGACAATGGACAATATGGTGCTTTGAATGTTAACCAACATCACAAAAATGTCGCCATGCGCGAAGCACACAAAAACAAATGGTCGCCAAATTTCGTTTTTGTTAGAAACGTCATACGATTATTGCTACTTTGGTGCTAGAGATTTAAAAAACAATTGATTTCGAGTGCTATGTGATAGTTTTTACCCCAGCACCATCAGCCTGGTGCGACAAACAACCGAAATCAGAAATCTGGCACCTTCTTTGGCACCACGACAACGCCGCGCCACACATGTTTGCCAAAACACTCGATTTTTTTCAATTCCTAAAATGTATCTATACTACTTCATCTACCAAATTCCCCTGACTCGGCACCATGAAATTTTTACTTGTTTCCCAAAGTCGAAGAAAAGTTCACAGGCAAGAGATTTTAAAGCAAAGAAGACGCAGTAGCTAACAATTTCGAAATTTCTGAGATATCTAAAAAAGATTGGTCGTTTGGATTTTTCAAATAATTTAAACGCATGTAAAATCATATGGTCAGAGTAAATACTTTTAAATTATATTAGTAATGAATAATACCATTTACTAATTAGTATCTTGTGTTTTTTGGCAAACTCCTCGTTGCGAACATACAACATACATGCGCACAGGCGTTGTGTACGATTCGAGATGAAACCTAAGGTATATACACAGATTTAACAAGTAAAGTCTTTCTGATGTCTATATAGATCAACGATTTGTATTTTGAAAAAAATACGTTTTATATCTGATAATGACAGAGATCGCTTAATTACATATTGTTATTTTCTTTAATATCATAATAATACCAATTTCCGCCTGCGATTCCACCTGCATAAACATAGAATGGATTGCTTCATCTTGTAAATTAACCAATCACGCTCTCAACTGTGATCTCGATGCCAATTTGTCTCAGTCTCGATTTCGATTGTGGTCCCACTTTTGATTCCGAACCTGCTTTTTCTAAGTAGATTACGATTTTAGTCCCGCACTCGATGCTGGTCCCACTCTTAATTCTGATTTTTACAGTGCTCCTTATTTCAATTCCAGTCACGTTCTTCATTCTAACTTTAGTCCCACACTCGATTTCGACGTTGTTCCCATTATTGCTTTATATCCTTCCCCGTCGTGACTCTCAATTCTGCTTCCCGTCCCGTTTGCGATTTCAATTTCGCTACCGGTCACGGTTCCGACTGCACTCAAGGAGCTTCTTACTAGTGAAAAAATTGTGATTTGTTTAGTAGTTCGGTTCATATAGTACTAATATGCAAAGTCAGGTCCAAATGTACGTTTTTGTTGAGAAACCTCTTGTTCACGTGTATCGTCAGTTTCGTAGTAATTGAATGAATGGCTTAAACGTGCAAAGAAAACGAAATAATACACACTCATTGGAGAAAATCATTACTACACAAAATTTGATTACAATCCATTCAGCCTTTTTGGAGATTAGTTCAATAAATCGACACTTTATCGATCTGTTTGTCTGCTTATCTGTTTGAGTGAAAATTTAAAAATAACAACTACAGTTTAAATGTTTCCTGGCATAAATATTCATGACAAAATTTTCGTATATACAACTCCATATATTACTATGGAAGACGAATAAAAAGTATCTTATTTCTTATTTGAGGAGTTAATCTACTTCTATTCAAAATTTGATTAAAACTTGTTCAGTTCTTTCAAATATCAACTCAGACGAGCAAGCATACAGACATTTTATCGAAATCATATGTAGCCTAGAATTTACACAATTGCGTGCTCTTAGTGTATACCGATTTTCATCAATATCGGTCAAACCGTTTGTGGTTGTAAAAAGACATAGACAGACGAACAGACGCAAATTTTAAAAGCTGTAGAAATAAGATCAGTGAGTCGCAAACCAAATATTTAACACAAAATTTGACAAATCGTATATGTAGACAGATGCTACAGATTTATATAGTAGTATAAATATATTTTCATGTGTAAAGTGAATTTATGTCTTCAGCAGTGGGTAATATTTTTTTAGGTTCATACAAGGAATCCTTATGTGCAATCGACGTGTCTCAATTTCAATATATTCGCCATTAAGAAAACACTTACACACTTAATTCATAACCGGTGAATGCGAGAGAATTTTTTTACATTCTCAAAGCGTCTACTGTAAATAAAACCTAAAAGGCAACACAATCACTTCGACCTCGAACTGTGATTTCGCCCAACCATCAGCGCCGCCGCTAGGCGCTCGTGGATAAATTGCGGCCAACGGCAAAATAAAAAACTTCAAACATATTACGCTAATCTTATCACCGACCGAGTTTCATCAAAATCCGTCCTGCCGTTCTCGAGATTGTGTTGTTATCGCACAAAAGAAAGAGTATTATCGTGTCGAGAATGAAAAAAAAAATCATACGTTAATTTCTTCGTTTAGATGTTCGTGCGGAGATTAAAAGCATTAATTTTATTTATGCGTGCATTAAAGCTAATGCGCGCCATCAAAGACAACAATTGCACAACACGACGGGCAATTTCTCACGCGACTCGCCCGCTTTAATTGCCGATAGCACAGAGCGAACATGATGGACCTAATAATACAGACAGGCATATTTTATTATCATAGTTTCAAGGACAATGGCACGTCCGTTGGGTAAAAGTTTCCATAATTGTATAGTGCTGGTAACTGCTTTAATAATGAAGTTTAACTAAAGGTTAAATAAAGTAAGGTTATGTTGAATTCATGTAGTATAGCGAATTTTAGACACCTAAATTATTTTAACCACAACGAACAATTCTTAATACGCGTTTCAAGAACAAACATTTTTTGTAAGATTGACAATATTTTGACTAAATCTAATTTGAATTTAAGGTTAATCGATATACATAGTTACATATTTACACAGATCAAGGTAATATAATTCAACAAGCAAAATTTCGGTAAAGTTTATCAGGAGCGTTAGAATTAAAAGAAACCATTTCAAATGAATATTTTTCCATAGGAAATAAAATTCATAAAAACGCCCTGGTGATATCTACGTAATTGTTAAATTATGATTTGTATTACAAATCTCAAAAAAAAATTATCCCACTTATTGTGGAGACTTGGCCATTATGTTTATTTTAATGTCTGTACTGTGTAAGTTTTAAATGGAAAAATGGCTTAAACACAATCTTTAATGATATTTAAGCCATAGTTTCATTTTACGACTATCATCATTCACTTTTCATTATTACAAGTAATCGTAACTTGTAATAATGAAAAATATACCTCGCATAGGGAACTGAACTTTACTCTTTCATTTTAATATTAACCCTCAACTATTTAAGTGAAATGGGAAACGTTTTAAGATACTTTTAGCATTTTCATGTGTTTTTATGATGTTTATGAAAATTAAAATTTATGTAATGCTTATCGAAATTCATTAAATACTACGCATTGAGCCCTTTTGATAGGAATTTGGACACCATGATTATTTTTTGTTAAACAATCGTGTGAAATATTTTGATTTAATGGAGTACCGTAGCTTTTGTGGTCTTTTGTATGCATATTTCTTTGAAAATTGTCGATAGCGTCACACCTTTAATATTTTTAAAATTAAGACCGGCCAACAGACGACACACATCTAAATAATACTAAACATATCATACAACAGATTTTTTCATACTGTTTGTCATTTATCCAAATATTTACCTACCATTTGAAAGGAAATGAAGCAATGATACTGTTTATACGACAATAGAAATGTCTTAAGCTATCAGCATTTAGAGGGAACTTATTGATCAGTAAATTCAAATATCCATAGCATGTAATACAAACCCAAGTACCATTGATACGCCTACTACACACACAAACACACACAAATGACACACGATGCAATGATTCTATGATCTGTGTTATATGTTTAGAATCCTTGAAATGACAAATTCGCACTTGGCTGGTTTTTATTATTTGTGGTTTTATTTTACAATGGCTCCAAAATGGCTCATAGGCTTCATCTGCGATCAGTCAATCGCAGCTCTTCAGCCCCCGGAAGCCACCGATGCCATCTTTCTTTTACATAAATCAAACTACAAACTCAAGCCCGTACCTTTTTTGATTTTCTTAATTTGTTACATGTATATTTTTTTATCTTGTGTACATATTTTACTTTTATTAATTAGTTATTCTCTTTAACTACAATCTCATCAAACTTAGTGCTTGGATGAATTTCCATTTTGCCACAGAACAGAAATAAAAGGAAATGAGGAAAAAACACCTTACTTGTATGGTGAGTCCATTATTTATTTATTTTTTATTGCTCTTTTTTATATTCAATAGGACATCCATTAGAACAACACATGTTCCGTGCAACATTCAACCGACTAATTTTTCAAAAGATACACCCTTTTAAATGTAGAACAGACGGCGAACAGACTGCGTAAGCTTTAGTCAGGAGGCGTTTGGCACTCTTGAATACGGAACCCTAAAAACATTAACAAACAAATGTCGATGTGTCGGGCTTCAATCATCTCACAGCGATGCGATGTCGCATCGTCGCCACGTCACCTCACGATCGTCATCGCCGACGGGGTGGCGACTTAACCTGCCGTCCTAAGCACGGATCGAATGGTACGTTTCGACTCCGGTCGAAGGCACTTCGGTCGAGGATTTGTTCCCACTATCGATCGATTCGAAAGCGGTGCGCCGACTTCGGCGAAATCGAAAGTGCGGCTTATACGGAATCGGACCGCCGCTAGACACGTACGTATGCACTCAGTCACCCGAACGGAGCCTGTGACAAACAGACACACACCCATTCTACATTCTGTGCGTGCGGGAGAAAGTGAGTGTGCCGTTTTGGTTAGCACCGCCGTGCGAAGTAACGCATGGAGGATTCCTCCGTATGCGGCTAGCGTGATCGGATATTTTTATAAAGTGTTAATCGTTCAGTTTTTCGCTTTCTTCTTGTGCTGTTCTTTAACGACACGCTGCGAAATTGATTTATTGAAGGCTGACCGTCACCCACCCGCTTCGTTACGCGTTGTGGGTAATTAAAATAAGACGAGAAAATAAAATGATGAGGGATGTACAGAATTCAAAACATAATAAATAGTCTACAACCGTCTATAAACGAGTCCACGTCGAATGGTGTAAGTCCCATACTGGTCTGTGACTGATATTCGAACATCATCAAAAATGTCTTTTCCTTTTTATAGTATGCATGTAGGATATACATTTTTGAGTTATTGTCGTAAACTGCACTTATCAACGAAAGGACGTAAGTGCTGAAAATACGCTCTTTTGCTGGTGCACTTTACACTAGTTTCAAAGCAATAGTCGTCATACCTATTTCATTCTCTACTTCTAGGCGTTTGTTATGCTTATACCTATTCTGTGTGGGATGGGAAAACCGTGACAACGCAATTTTTCATCTGTGGTGCATTTTGTAATAACGGCTTCGAAACCTACAGCGAGCATGGTCCGACAACCAATATGCTCGTAGCCGGTTTTACAACGTTGATACTAACAATTTATTGATTTAATTTATGTAAATCCAATTTCAAAATTTCAAAATCTGTAACATTTCAAAACCTAAAGCTTACGGTGTGAAATTTATGGTAACAATCACTAAATACAGCTATTCAAGATAAGCATCCTTTAAGCTTAAACGATGTCCAAAGTAAAGAAAAATAAGACACACACAATCACGTAAAAAAGCTAATAGATATATGTTCTGTTCTCCCATTTGCGGTCTAAAAGAAAGAAACAGACAAGTACGAGTTGAATTCACTGGAGAAGGTTCCGTAAAATGAATGTGTTTTCTTCCATATCTTTTTTTAAATCTGACCCCATTGATTGTGATAACTAATTATAAATGCACAAACTGCTAATGTAAATTTGTATGTAGAATATTGAGAGATTTACTATGTTATTTTAGCACAATAGATTTATTATATGGTTTCTTGTAATCCATGAGTAAAAAATTATTTTCTATACTTTTCAAAATTTTGAAATGAATTGATTTGAAATATAAGAGGAAGAATGACAAAATTTTCATCTATTTTCTTAAATAACACTATTTATTTTAAAACTATGATTAATATATATAATAAATATATCATATCTGAGATCCTCACAACGAGCCTTTTTATTTGATATGTTTTACAGTACAATAAAATTTTCAAAGCCTCTTTTTTTATATTTTCTAGTTGCCCCCAAGTGAATCCAATTTTCAAAAATCATTTATTTCCTTACACGTCGAATCACACAATTGCATTTGTGTACCAATTTTGCGACTCGACCGGTACAATAAATTTGGAGCTAATTAGCTATAACGGGCGGACAGAAAAACGCGGGACCCGCACACGACTGATCCTATAAGAGTTCGTAACCCCTAAGAAGTCATGAGGATGACGTAACTAAATTATGGGACGTCAATTGCTCGACGCTTTACCGATCTCATTTCTATAAAATACGAAACAGGAAACTGTGGCGACGTTTGACTCCGTCTCTAAAATTGCCGACGCAAACCCTCCCAGCGCTTCGAGACCCACCCTCACTACGGTCGGCAGGTTTTCATCGGGTATCCAACTGTGCTGAGCCAAAATTAACTCGAAGCTCGAGTGGCTGAAGAAATCGTTTCAGAGGGCCTCATCAAGGGCCACTTCGTGTATCGTAAGATTCCCCGAATTCCGCCGCCGACGGCCTCGGCCCGATAGCGGCGATGGGGACGGCGCGAACGGTCTTTGATCTCCGCGAGCTGCACAAGAAAGACCGAGCTTAATCTGCAGGGGACCGCATAAGATGCTTCGCGTTGCCGCTTTCGGCTGCGGTGAGCTCTCGTGTTCGATACGAGTCATTCGTTAGTGACAAAATTCTAAATTCAGTTATTGGTAGAGTGTTATCAAATTTTCGTTTCTTTTGAAGTGAAAACTTCTTTAGGCGCGTTGGGTATTTTTGATAAAGGAAAAAAACCATTGAACTCGCGACACCGTTACGGTTACGTAACCGACACTTCTCTATATATACATTGATAAAATAACTGTATATAATACAAACATATATCGAGTACGTACGTACAACATCGATATCTATTCATGTCTGAACTTTTCGTATTGTATTTCATATCGTATTTCTTGTTGTTTTAAATGTATGTTTTAAGCAATTGATTGTAATTTTGTATGTAAAATAATATGCATATTTTTCATGTACAATAGCGCATTAAATGAATATTGTAACGTAATATTTTTAGTAGCAGTTTATAATAATGAATAAAAACACCATTTAAAAGTATTTCCTGCACAATAAATTGTTTCCTAGTGTTTAAAATACTCACGTAATTGTTCAAATTTTCACTTCTGTCGGCACTGCCACTGTTTTTCTTCATGTACTAATATTGTACAGAGAGATCCTAATTGACTGACTGACTAATAGCTCAACACAGATTTGAAACTACTGCAATGAACTGAATGGAGTAAAAGCTAAATTCGAAAAATTGGTTCTTTGGATGATCTAGACACGCTAAAAAAGAAGATTTATGGAAATCCATATCTAATATATTTAAAATAGGAGATAAGGATTTCTGAAGGAGTCTCGTCATTCTATGTTGTATGATTTTAGGAAATCAATCTTGAACGGAAGTAAAATGCAGAGGGTGCATATAACAGTTCTGAATTATTTGAAGATAAAAACAATTAAAGTGGTATTAAAATTCATTGCCAGAACGAATTACTAGCACTATTTCTGACCAAAAAATTTCAGATTAAGGGGTTAGTAGCACTAGATTCGGTACTGATTCCCTCACACCACCGACGTTGGAGAAAATGTCATGTGTATACTTCGTATTTCTACGATCTTAACTAATCATGTTCCTCTTTAACTTGATATACTGGATTTCATAGCCATAAGTACATACTCGAGAATGTTATTCTGTGTCGATTAAAAATAAAATTATACGGATCACTAATATTTTAAATAAATGTAAACTTAATACTTGACGCATATTTTTCACATTAAAAAATAATATAAACACTCTTCAGAAATTCATCTTCAAAATTATATTAAAATATATATTCACTAACTTACATCCGCGGCTCCGCTCGCGTAGACCTGGAATGAATTCCTTCATCTTGCACAGCGACCGGTCAGGCTCTCAGTCAATATTCCGATCATTATCCAGTTTCGATTCCAATTCCGTTCTAGCTCTTGATGTCAATTTGTTTCACTCAAAACTTCTATTGCTGTCTCGCTTTTGATTCTGGTAAACCAATCAAGGTATATTCATATTATAGTTCGACTCTAGATTCTTGACCCGCTCCAGATGCCAATTTTGGTCAAGCTTTCGGTTTTGACTCCCATACTCGATTCTGACCTTGGTTTCATACTCGTTTTCTATCCCGACCTTGACTTTCTATTCTACTCTCCGTCTGGCATGCAACATCGATTCCGCTGCCGTGCATAGTTCAAATTCAGACGATGCCAGAACGAATACTAGTATCGGAATAAAATTTAGTCTCTATTACTCGGGAATAGTGAAGCTTTCTATATAAATTAAAGATTTAGCAGTAGTATCTAGTAGCACACATGGTGAAGTAGAGAGTAAATGTTAATAGTCCATTTTCCTCAGGGAGCTTCTATCGGTGAAGAAATTTTCAGAATCGGTTTAGTAGCACAAATATTTAATAGCGCAAATACTCATACAACGTCAATTTAAAGTTTTTAGTTTTTTTTTTTATAAACCTCCCCGTCCGCGAATACCAATCATACAAATAAATATCAATATTTCATACGAATCTATGGAATGTGTTAAATACGCAAAAGAGTATAAACAAAATGCTCATAGATACGTATATATTCATAGAAGGTAGTCTATCGAAGGAGAAATAAAACTTGACAAGAATCCATTAAACCTTTCGGGGAATAGCCCGAACAAACACACACGACATTGACATGATATTACAAACTATCAATTACATAACAGCACGTTATTAATATATTCCGAACTTCACTATGATCTCTTACGCCATTCTTTAATTATCGAAGAATATACAGAAAATTAGAATAAAATTTATAATCGACAAATAAAGATTAGGTGTATCAAGTAATCAATATTTATGACAAATTTTACGAAAACATCGCATGTAGAGTTTCATATGCTACTGTAGATAAATAAATAAAAAATATCGTACTTATTACTGGAGCTAATATATTTCTATTCTAAATTTGATGACAATCTTTCAGCCGTTTTGAAAATTAACTTGGGCAGACAAACAGACCCTTTATTGAAATCATACATAGCCTATAATTTGCGTAACCGCATGTTCTTGTCATATCCTAATTTTTATTAAAGTCGTTTCAACCGTTCTTCGATTATAAAAAGGCATTGACAGACACACAGACAAAAAATTTAAAAGTGCAACATAAAAAGGATATTTATCACGAAACTAGACAAAAAGTCGTATGCATAGACAAAACTTACAATTTATTACAGTTAGAAAAATGAATAACCAAAATAAAAATGTTGACATCAATAGCTTCAGCGCTAGTTTTCCACATCACATTTCATCTCTTATTTCATACTTTAGAGCTATCTTTCCAAAACCAATGTGTAATTACTTTTCAATGGTGATAAATAGCTAAGCAACAAATTTTGACGCCAATGGCTTCAACGATTTCGTTTTTCTGTTTAAAAGCTTCAACCCTTATCACATTGTCTTCAGGGTTACCTTAAAAAAATGAAGTTATATCATTGTTTTTTATACAACGTTTTACATCTTGTTTAACTACTTTCAGTGTTAATTTAAAGAAATCTAAGTGATTGTTTTTTATTTATCTAATTAATTCAGATTTTATATTTGACATATGTAGCTACAACTCCTTCAATTATTATTGATCCATTGAAATTAAATAGTATTTCACTCTTTTCACACCCTTGGAGGGTTGAATTTCTTGAAACCCTTTCTTAGTACTCACCTACGTTGTAACAGGGATACCTCTACAACATTTCTAGTCTCTACACCCCAGTTGTTTGGATTATGCGTTGATTTATCAATCGGCCATTTTAGTCTTATACATACATTACGATTCAGTATTTGTTGTACTTCTAACACATGCTCAATCACTTACATGCATTCAAAGACTAACTGATATATTATTACATACCGCTCCGAATAACTACAGATCATGTGAGTTTGACTTCATGCCGTGTTACATCGGCGCACCCCTACTTGGCCCCTCTTGAATATACACTCTGATTATAATTTTTTAAGACGCCAAAACAAATACAACTTCAATTGTAGCAGGAGCATAAACAAAAATAGACCCTATGACAGATAATAACATAATTATATTAGAAAAAATATGTTCATTCATATAAGGGAGTATTTTTGAAACAAACATAAAAAAACCTTACCGGTAAGCAACCGGTCGAGATCCGGAGCTATCGTTTCAAATGAAATGTTATGCAAATACGACCAGTCCGCTAAGTAAATGTATTTCGGGAAAGTACTACTCAAGCGGTCCGCAAATGATTCGGTTGCTGGTTTGTAAGAAAATTGAATTTCACCGAGTACCCAACACACGCCCGTGACACGAACGGAATGCTAATGTGCTTATAACTTAATAGAGCGATCGACGTACGTCTCCCGACGGATACGGGCGTTTTTTTTCATTCTGTAGCCGAAAATTGTTTTAGCCGAAACCAAAATAAAAGGTTTTTGATTTGATTAGCCCCATTTTTTTTATTGTTTTTTCTATGCACAATTTCGAAGCCTTTCCATGGATTTTGGGGCTTTTTTTTGTAATACAAACTTGGATCAAAATAAATGTTTGAAGAACAAAAGAGGAACTGCTATAACGTTTTTATTTATCTAACTGTGGCAGTAATTTTTAACCACCATTTGCCCTAAAATTTAAAATTAAATATATTCGTGTTGGTCACACGACACTGTTAGATATACTTCAATTTTAATAATAATAGAGATATAAAAGTCAAAGTTATAGTCTATAAAACTAATAGTAATTAAATTGAAAATAGAATATAAAAAGATAGAGAAAAACGAAGGAAAATTTTAATATCAAGTTAAAACCAAATGTTTCTTTAATTTTTGTCAATAATCCGTTTCATTAAGAGCTAATATTATTTATTTATCACTGAAAGTCTATAGTTTAGTTCTATTTTTCTTAGAATCAATATCAATATGAATGATTTTATTACCGGATAATGTCTTTTCGTGACCTGCTTAATAGTTGTCCGCTTGCAGCTTGGCCTTCGTAGACACAGAATAAATATTATCCTCTCTAATTTCGTTCCCGATTCCTGTCAATTCTGATTCTGATTCCAACTCACATTCTGGCTTTGGTATTACAGTCCCGCTCTAAATTTCGATTTCAGATCTTTTGTTTGTTTTGTCGGCGCACTTTTAAAACCGAAAGGAGAATCGGATCTCTTCGGTTTTAAAGTGCGCGTTTTAAGATTCAGTCTCAATTCCTTTTGCAGTTGCGATTTCAGTGTTGATCTTAATCTTGACCTTATTCCGGTTTCAGTAACTTAACAAAGTTATGTTTTGACCAGAATTTGTGCAAAGCTTATGTTTTGACCAGAATCTCCCGTGTACATATAAAACTTTCAGGTTCATTCGTTTAGCAGGTACCGTGTGAACAAAATAAGTAAACTGATTACGTATCGTTTTTGTATATCCATTAATATTTCAAAGAGATATTTTGTATGTAAGATATAATTTCTGGATCTACTTACCCAATTCTAAAATTTTTTCACGTAGAAACCTGGACTGTTACCCGGTTACACAGAGGTGATAAGGGTATTCTTTTGTTTTTATTATGTTATTTCTACATTTGTCAAGTTTCGTCAAAATTCATTCAATAATTTCAGCATTTCGTGGTATCAAACATATATGTTCATATCCAAACTTTCACCTTTATAATAGGAGTGTGATGTAATAAATATTATTACACTTCAAGATTTCCCGACCACAAATAAACGTACAAACATTGTACGTGTACTTCATAAACATTATGGTAATTATCGCACTTATGCAAGTAAATAATGCCCTCTCGAACGTGTCATAAAATAAGAATATTATTTCACGGATACGAATCGATACAATGAATTATTAACATCGGGATCGGAATCTAATACAGGGTCTGCGTTTGAAATCGACTGTGTAACCATGATTGAAAACGAGAGCGGGAGTACTTTTAGAATTAAAAGTGGGTTTGGAATAGAAACCAAAAATGAGACTAAGGTTGGAACAAGGAGAAGAACCAGAATCAAAATCGGGAATGAGTTCGAATCTGAATGATAATTGGTAGATAATGGCTCGAAGGACGAAGGCTAGCCAATGAGTCTACCCACTTTGTAAGTTAAATAGAAATTGTATGACATAAAAATAGCCACTTTACATATAGCTATTATATGACGAAACTCAAACGTTATTAAAATATATTTTAATTCGTATTAATTATTAAATCGTTTTGCGGAGCATTGACCGTGCGAATTCAATTCGTACTATCCATTTTCTTAATAGTCCAATCAAAACGATGATCACTTATTTGTGTAACTATTTTCGTTAATCAATCAATGTCTCAATCAATTTTTTAATAATACCTACCGTAGTTCTAGAATAATCGATAACCGTAATATTTTGCGGTTTTCAATTTTATGACTATTTAAGAAATATAAGTCATCCACCAATAGTAACTATTGATTTTATGCAAAAATAAAATAAAAGCATTATATATCTGTTAATAAAAATAAAAACATTTGTATACTAGTACGTAGGTACAGGCAAAGATTTACTACCATCTGGAACTACAATTAAAAGTTATGAGGCGCGCCAACTAACCAAACAGTCGTTCGTCGTCAAGGAGGGCTTATGGGGGCATAATGCTGTCATAAAACACATTGGGGCCACGTTTTATAGTGTATTTATTCTCCTGTGGCACACTCTTTCCCCATAGATCTTTTAGGAGGTACTGGAGTGACCACGTTTATGGGAATTTCTATTTCAATTCCTGATTAATCGAATGACGGATTTCATAAGCAGTTCGACACGTAATGCGAAAGTTTTATAACTGCAGTACACACTACAATTCAAAGTTTCGTGACACAGGATGTAACGTAGTTGGAATGTGCTTTTTTATTAGAAGTGATTGTAAAAAGGTAACGAAATAAAGGGTCGCATTATTAATATTGTGTTTTGGTTGTTGGTTGTGGTTCATTAGGTTCTTGTAGTTGTATCAAACTTATAATCGCGTACTGCTGAGGCATGCCCTCCCACAATCCTTTTATTTCAGAAAGGCTTGAACCTAAACCTCCGTACTGGTCTAGTGTGGATTGGAGTCATTAGCGTAAATATAATTGAATTATATATCATACTAGCTTTTTCCCGCGGCTCCGCCCGCATAAACAAGATTTGGATAGGATTTGCCTAAAATTCTTAATCAGCGTCTACGTCCCAAGAAGAGAAACTATGAAACTATATCAAAGTTCGAGTCGATCGGACCTATTGCTTCGCAGATCTCATGATGAGTCATCGCTCAGTGGTATTTCACTTATATGTGTATGCATAGATACCTCATATGTTTCAGCAGTGGAGTAATAAACGAAACCAACACAACAACTGAACAAATCTCGAAGTAATTAAAAAAATGTTAAACTAGCTTTCCGCTTGCGATTTTGACTTTAAAGTGGGTACAGTTTTGAAGAAAACATTAAACAAACATTCACAACGACGTATGCCCTCACGTGTGCGCTCGTCCGTACATTGAACCCACGAATACGAACTTTGCGAAAATACATAACTGTGCAGATGAATTCGATGCACGGTATCGCGCGGTAACCTACATAAAGTTGACGGTGGAAACGCGGTGTGACAGCAGCCAATAGAGAGCTTTGCATTTCCGCGCCCTGCTGCTCCACTGGCCATAGTGTACAGAATCTTATTAGACGTACGATACTTATCAAAGAAAAATCAGCCCAAACAATACGAACAAAGTATATGTTTTTATTCCTTGCAATGAAAAAAATGTGTTTTTCCATACATATGTGAGCCTTTAGCTTTTGCCTGTGACTTTGTCTACGTAACAATTACTAAGAAATAATTTTATATTTTATAAATTAAACGAACGACGCTGCAATACGATATTCAGTACCATATCGTTCAATACCGAACTGAAAATTTGAACTATAAGTTTATACGTAGTTTTCTGAGAATAGTTTATACCTGATACGTATCACGTAAGATTTTGTTCATAAAATTGTATTATTTGGCGTTAGAGTTATGTACATTTGTACACAAATTTATACATTTGTACACAAATGTATACATTTGCATACAAACGCGCAGATTGACTGAGTTGATCTACATAGGGTTCGTACGAACTTTCCACTGTGAACGCTACATTTTAATTTTAAAATAAAGCACACCCTAAAAGTTATTTTATTTTATTAATTTTAAATATTTTACTCGACATCAAATATATTTCTGCATTTAGATATCAACGAATAAAATATAATAATTATTATATGAGAATATAGACAATAAAGAATGACTCAGTAATACGGGCCTTTTATATTGTAATATCGTTAAAAGCCTGAATCAACCTAATAGCTACGATATGAGGTATCGATAATTCGATATCGCCTAAAATATTAACAGCCCTTCTGCGCCATATTATATTCTTGAATTAAAAACAAACATTATTTGTCTATGAAATAAAATACCTATTATTTGATCATATACAAGAATGTTGGAATTTTAACATAATTTTAATATTATTAAAATTTCCACCTACCTTCAGTTATATCCATACCATAATTTTTTTTGTTGATTAGAATATATGTCGATCATATCTCTAACATTACTTATTTTTCATTTATATAAGGTTGTTGTTCATTTTTAGGGTCTTGTATACTCGATGATAAATAGAACCCGGGGATAAAAAAAATCTACACTCTCGTGTCTGTCTGTCACAACTTATTTTCCCAGAACATATTGAACGAAACAGTTGCGATCATGTACATTTATAGGCTTGGCAATCCATCACAGTTATATAACGTAAATAAACGAATTCAGATTTCCAGGATTACTTTTCAGAGCAAATTATAAAATTCGAAGAAAGAAACTTGTGCCTTGTTAAATGAACGGAAATGCAACGAAAAATATACACATAGGTCTAGGTTTTTTTTTATAATGATAAAGTGTAGAGTAGAAATTATAATGAATAAAATTACGAAAATTGACAATTCCCTTTATCTCTAAAATTAAAAAATAAAAAAAAATGGAAAAATATAATTTCTCCTCCTGACTCATAGTTTAAAGGAAAACCTAAATGAAAATCATAAGTTTGAGATCATGGAAACTTAAAATTTTCACAAGTTTATTGAACGTATTGCTTAATTTCGTCGAGAACTAATGCGTTGATTTGCAGCACGGAAGCCTCTCAACGCAAGTTCGACTAGTACACGACTGGTGTTCTTTATATCTTATATATTTTTATCCTCTTACATTAAAATTAGAACAACGATGCACCTATCCATTAACAGTATAAAATGTAGTAGATACAAAGTAAAACTTAATCATACAAAACGATTACAAATATCACCAGCAACATTGCTCACGCACTACGCACATGTCGCGGAGTAGCGAAAACACGCAATAGTTTGAGCGTATAACTTTTCTGTCATTGCACCCGAATCGATATTGTACCAACTAATCAGGAAATTGCATATATACCGACATACGGTATATATACGCGCACGGAAGAGAAATATAAGGGCAATCTCGACGACATCGACTTATGGCTCTAAAGTAAAGAACGATAATGGCCGCTATCGTGTTACTGAACCGTGAAAAATGTTTCATATAATTTGTTACCACTATAACGTAATAGATTTGGAACTTGTTCCGAATGAAAATATCCTTTTGTTTGACAACATCTAGATATTAAAAATAAGATATTGTTATATAAGAGTATTGTATTGTGCTGAAAAGACAAATAATTCAAAAACCTGTTAGAAAAGCTCTCGCTTGTGTATTGCCAAAATATTAAATATGCAAAAGCGTATTACCTATTGGACGAATTTTAAGAAGTATCCTTTAGTATTAATAAGTACTTTCTAATTTTTCTTTAGTAAAGTCCTTGTATACATATTTTGAATTGTAATTATTCAACTTTTTTTTCGTTATCTAGTTATATACGAGAGCCGCTACTCATGTATCCGGAAACAATTAATATAGTTCTTCAAATCATAATATCACATTCCTTAAACAGCCAAATTTTCATGTAATATTTTATGTATGCTCTTCATATTTATGCCCACGGAGGCCTTTATTTCGCGATATGTAACACAAGTCCGTGCTCAACCATAGACAGTTTTTACATATTTCATGCTTTGTTCTAAAATCTAATAGATGGTATTGTATTTTGAACCAAAAGTACGCAAATCTCTTCTAAAATTCAAATGTTGAAATCTCGTTTGTCGATAAAGAAAAATAAAGTAGTAAGTGGAATTTTATAATTATTCGTTTCACTTGCCTCGCTTGTCCGCCAGCGATTCGAGTCTTATATCAGTTATGCACACAGCGACTGAGTGAGCTCGCAGATAAGCATTTCATATTCCAATTTCATCACTAAACCCGAAAAACACAGACACTCGGTTCATTTTCCGTTCATGGATCGTGCTTGTAATTTATAATAAAATCATCACGTAAATTAAATATTCAATACGCCCTGTGCGCTTTTAGAAGCTTTGTTTTCGCAACGTAGGCTGTTCATAAATTCGTCCATATCTTTTTGTAATTAAGCGAGATACGCTTCTTCGTAGCCTCACCCTTTCCTTGTTTATTCATTAATTCATTTGTACGTGTTGGATGATAAAAACTCTACTTAACCTCCGACATCGATGTAAAGCGACTTCGAGCTCACTTTGCGTTACTTATTTGAGTTTTTATTGCGCCATTAAGGCTTCGACCCGAGTTTCCTGCCACATAAATTAGTCAGCAAAAGCTGAAAGCCAGGATTTACAACTTGAGATAGAATTTTTTCATAATTATTTTATTAGATGGAATAAATTATCAAGAATCGTGTACAGTGATTTGAAATAGGGCGATTAGTTTAGTACTTTATTATTACATAAAAATAATGTCACGTTTGTTCAGAATCCCTTCAATAAGGAAAATATACTCGGTAACTTTTAAGAATAAGTATTTAAAACTTAGCCTGAGTCTGAAAACTTTAGACGTTTTCTAAAGTAAAATGTGGCAACAACTTTACTCTCCTGTTTTCGTCGAGCGTCATTACTCTTCAATAGTTACTATTAATGAATCTTATTTCTACCCCTAATTTCTGAAAGAATGACAACATTAGTTCTCTACTTGAATGTTTGAATACGTGTTTCAAGTAATGTCGACATTTTAGCTCGATAAAAGATATTTAGCAAATACTTTTAAAACTTTAGAGTTTGTGTTAAATGTAGACATAGGGATATGTTTTTGAAAAAATACAATCGTTTTTCTAACTTTCGCTTACAGCTCAAGTTCGCAAAACAGCTCAACGTAAACACGTACCCATAAATTTAGTTTTAACCACCGTTTGATAGTCAATTTAAACTCATACATTGAAGCGATTTGAAAACACGATAGGCTACGTGAAAGAATTTCACTTACAGCAGGAAAGAATTAAATACAGTTTAATTTTGAAAACCTCGATTTTGTAAGAAGTAATGAGATACAATTAATTATGTGTATTTAAATAATATCCGGATTCAACTCACACAAAATTCACAAATTTACTTTTCAAAAATGTGCCAGTAAAATATATAAACTACTGATTCCATCTATTTTCTAAACTTATTCGTAATGCTGCTCTATTAAAACACCAGGACTTAGTAAGGACAGATCTACCAATTTGTAATGGAGCTATCTTTAAATATTTTATATGCTGACTTTAAATATATTACTATATATTTTCATAGGATAGCTTAAGTCGTTCATTGTAACTTGCATTACTTTCTATGAAGATTTTGGCTGCACCTCAAATCTTATTGATAGGTTATCCATTTATGTAATTAATAGACGTTACCCAGTGAGACTTTAAACTATTGAAAATTACGACAATTGTAAGGCTGTAATTTCATTTAGATTAACAGTCAAATGTCAATTGTATAAATAAATTTTATTAGGTATAATAAATTACGTAAAATTTATATGCTAATATTCGTATCTTCTCAATAATTATACATTTTCAAAATCAGATTTTTACGTTGTAATCAGAATATAAAATACCTCCAATTCGCGTCAATATAAAAAAAACGAGTCGCGGACTCAACTGTGATCTATCACTTTCATTTGACGTCTTGTAAAAAACTACCATTTGGAAATCTTTGGAGTCGTTAAGAAATACTTATTTGTTTCCTCAACAATTTATTATACGACAAACATCTTTCACGATGTGAAGTTAGAAAGTGATGACTAAGCATTACAGGCGCAATTTAGAAGGCATACCTAACTAACAGCGCCAGAACCGTCTCTTCAATACAACCAAACGGATTGATCTCTTATACCTATCTTATACCCATGAGCTGTATTATCAAGTTTTGTATTTATCAAACTCTTAATTCCATGTTTAAAATAACTGAATGTATTAAAAACTGTTTTATTTTTTGTAGGCAACTTAAAAGCGAAATAATGAAAATGTTCCTCACAATTTACTTTGATGTATTTTTCATCTAACAAGTATTTTATAAAGTAGTATATTAATTAAATGAAAACTAGAAGATTTTACAGCCGTCTTAAAGAAGATCTCATGTTCTTGTTTGTCTGTCTGGTTTGATTAGTATACGAGTAAATAATGGTAATAAACTATTCTAGCCAGAATTAAGAACATATTTTTGCTATACCTATAAAAACGCGGGGATCTAGTACATAGGATTTGTGATTCTACACTCATCTCAGTTTGTACAGAATCTAGTATTTGTTGAGAGTACATCCAGGCCGTCAAAACCCGTTTTTCTAAGTATTCATAAGTCTAACATAAATGGTATCAGATCAATAAGCCCATAAACGCATTACCAATCTTGAAGTCCTATAGCTCGGCCAAATTTCTGTAGTTCTGAATCACAACTTGCAATATTAAGCAACAACGTGTAGTAACAATATCGTTTGGCAAAATAATTCACCACGAAAAATTAAATATTTTTACCGTAATTAAAACATTAAGCATATCAGGACCTTGACAAAATATGTTTTTGAGTTGAATGGAATATCATTTCAAAAGGCGTAATATAAATATTCCACGTGCATTTTCATTTTAAATATCTATGCGTATCATTTTCCGTATTTGCATCCGCCAAAACGAATAAAATGTCGTTTCTCACGCATCGGAAGTTAGCCGAACAAGCGAATTAATTCCTAACGGACGACGTTCGACGAAAGAAAACGTGTCTAAACGACACAAAATCTTTAAAATATTCAATAATCTTTAAATTTAATAAACTTGTAAACTACTAACGACCTGATTGACTTCATTTCAACTATTACGTTACGATTCTGACACGTGTTTGACCAGTTTTCTCGTCTTACTTTGAGCGCATCAGCATGCGCGGGCACTGAATATGGATGCGTCTGATAATCTTATGGGTCACCGGGTTAGCGGGTTTTGCTTTTCGTCGACACCGTGCCGATGCTAAAATTACACTTTAATAATCTGTACACATAATAATACAGTAAATAGAAAAGAAATCTGTACATTAAAGATATTTGAGGAAAACTAACCTGGAGGAATACTTAAAATAGTTGTTGAATTCATATCAATATTCGTTTTAAAGAAATTTCGTCTGCTAGTTGCATTTGTTAACGAACTCCGCGAATCTACTGGGTTGAATTTAATAAGAGTTGCTATGATAATAGCTTATATTCCGGAGTAGCGTATAGGATAGTTTTTCCCATTCTAATATATTTTTTTATTATGTATATTTTCAATAAAATGGAATGATCTAGAACGAGACCAGAATCGGAACCAAAAGCAAGTCACGATTTAAATCGAAAGTAGGAATAAGGCAGATTTTATGATTGACAGCATGATCTCTACCAGGCTGAGCCACAGAATAAAGCTAGTATTTATTTATATAAAATATATCAAATTTGCTATAAAGAAAAATCATTTGCATGGGTATTGGTGAAAAATTATCTGTAAATGATTGACCCTGCAGGCCATCCAAAACTTCCTGCAATGATATTTATTGATGTATTTGAGCTCTTCGAGTTTAACAATATAATTGTCTCATATATCAAATGGTTATCTTTGAGCTTTATGAGTACAAATATTCAACAAATCAATTGTACAAGGTCATTCTTGAAACTTTGCCACTCAACCTCTAGCTCACTTCGAGCTCGGTCTTCAAAAATGCACATAGCGCTAAATTATTAAGTATTAGCTTAAAACTTCCTGCAAGTGAGTAAGAGCTTTTTCAAATCCTCCGATTTGAAAATATAGTTTTAATACGTTTTAACGTTTCGAGTTCAAACATATTCATTTATTTATATAAAAATCTATTTTTTTAATT
>BGZK01002440.1:0-56818 GCA_005406025.1 Eumeta japonica | reverse complement strand
TAGAGATTAGAATAGATGGTTTTGCCTGACGGTAAAAACTCATGATGAATTATTGAATAACGACCCATCCAATCCCTCTATACATTTAGACTTTTTGCAAGTTAATCTGGGTTTCGCTATAGTCTGTGGAGCTTGCTTGTCTTTTGACCATGATCTTTTACGCACGTTTTTGTACGTAATTCATTTTTCATCAGCAATGATCAATATTTTCAAAAACGGTTCGGTTTCATTACGTTTCATAAAGAATTGCCAATGAGTACGTGATTCATTAGATTTATTTCAGTGAGCTCTTGTGGGACCCAAGATCTGGATGTACCAAAAAGCTGCTACTTTTTGGTACATCCAGATTTTTTCAAATTTATCAAAACTGTTTTGTGGTCAATCTCTAGCTCTTCGGCTATTTCGTATGAACTAATATACCCATCTCGCTTTTTCCAAAATGGCATCAACCTTATTCATAATAGGTCGATCAGAGCAAGGTTCGTTTTTGGCATTAAAATTACCGGACTTACGGAAAACGCTTTAAACAGTTTTAAGCTACTCTCACCAACACTGCATTGAGTCTATAAACATCGTAAATATTTTCGCAGCTTATGTTAAATTTGAAAGAACTGTCGCGGAACACATGAAAATTACAGACCGGATATGCACGATGTTGTAAATCAATTTATAAGCGCTAAGGGTACTGCAATCTCCAGAGTTTGTCGCGGAAAAAATGGGGTATAACAGGAACTGATTTGATATCCACATCGGTACTAGATAGGAATGCTTATTGTTAATGTAGTCATTCAATTTGTTCTTTGTCTGTATGATTTAAAAGAGTCTGAATGTAAACTAAGTGTGGGTGAGTTATCCGCCAAATACCTCCCGCAGCCTGACTACAGAGTCATCCTTACGTTGTCGACTTGTAAATTGCAGGGAATGGTAAAAAAAATTAAGTATTCTGTCAAAAAAAAGAGGTGTGAAAGTAAGTGCGAGTAGGAAAGTCATTGTGTTTGAAAGAAGCAAAAGCGTACCTGTTAAGCTTACAACGCTAACAGTCCTAAAAGTATAAATCGCATGAAAATGAGACGAACGTAGTTTTAAAAAAGGTTTCCTTAACAAAAATTCACAAATAAAAACTTGCTATTGTTAATTGACTTTTGGATATTCAGCATTGACAGATAGTGAACAGTGACGTAGGTGTTTTACTATTATAATTGTCTAAACCGCCTCATAAATTGGTGTCGAATACTCACGTACCTTTTGTATCAATTTTGAATATCATCATGATTTGTTAAACACATTTAACAGCACGCTCAGGAGTTTGTTTGTCACAACCACTAAAACTGCCTACAACCATCGTAATTCTTAACAAATGTCAGTATCAAAAGGATGAAAAAAATACATCAACAGACACAGATAACCAATTGTTGTAAATAATGAGTTAATCGTCACAGATTAACCAACACCAAAACATCGTCCAAATTGCTACAGACAAACAATAAAGAAGTTCCATGAGAAAACTAACACGTATACATAGCCAAAGTAGTACTTGGCCTATCTATGTGTATCATATTTTTAGCATTAGCTAACTCTGAAAAAATGGATGGAGAAACATTAAAAACAATCAACTCGCCGTGGAGGTCATTTTATTTATGTCGCTTGGCAACTGAATGTTTCTAAGACGAAATATCTTCTTAAACGTTTCATCCAAAAATAGGCTGATGTTTCCTGGAACAATTTATATCAATTATTTAAGTCTTGGCATTTGGTCGGTCAGTCATTTCTTTAATTTGCTTCGTCAGAATCATGTGCAATCTATTGTTTATCGGTTTTTCCTTAAATTTCATTTTTAATCTGAATAATTATTACAAATAGAAATGTTGCATATTTTCAAGTTTACTCCCAGAGAACCGATTTTAATATAAAGGCCGTAGTATGCAAATTAATTGGGAAGGAAAATCGAGTGTCAGCAAAAAGTGAAATCATTATATTTACTTTTCTGCTCTAAACTTGCGCGCCTCTTATACGGAACGCGTTTATGGTTTTCCATTGCTGATCTATAGATGTTTTATTTTTAACGTCGACAAAATCATGTCTATTAGATTTTGAAGTTTTCATACTAAATGTTTAAATATTTTTTATTATAATTTAGAAATTAAAAAATATTTAGCATAAAAAAGGACAAATGTTCTCCCTTTATACCAGCGGAGTAAACTCCAACCGTGTGTCGGACAAGCATTGTCATTGACAAGCACTATTTGTTATTACTTTTAACATTAATGTTAAGTCGTATTTTTGTGCTGCCATTAAAAGAAATTTCAGGTATAAACAAAGTGCCAACTCAGCTTTGAATGAGGTAATTGACGTGCAAGGAAATGGCGAACGCTAAGCACGCCATTCACACTGCTTGTTGCGACCCAATTTCACTACTTGGCCCGTCGTGGAAATCTTAAAGCTATGTTGGTAAAAAGAGTAGTATGAAAAATATGACTGAAAACCATAGATGTATAAAAAAGGTGCTCTTTTGGGCACTGATCTATAAAAAGCTCTTTTTTATATATCAATGTCTGAAATACTAATTTTTCATTTATGGGGAATTTGAGTATAGACTTATTGGGTTACAATAAGTTAATCTGTTTATAAAATACTATAATGAAAGGTAATTTTTTAAATCTAAGTTGGAAAAAAAAATATCAAAATCTTTCAGGTGCTTTGAATGTCGAAACATCAAAATTAATGCAACTGACAATATTTTATATATTATTTTCCTTATTTTGTGTAATATATTATATTTCTAAGAATAAAATTAATTAGATAAAGGTATCGATTTCATTTTATTTATTTTACCAACAAGACGTTTTAATATAAATATTTCCAAGATTATATACGGTAATTAGATGTAGTTAAGCTGAAAAGGTCCAACCCTTAAATTGTTATATGTTATTATTATAAATAGTATTTAGTACAGCAAAATCATGTAAATGTTTAAATTATTTCTGAAGTCTATTAAAATAACAATAATTATAAATAATAACGTGCTTGTACGTTACATGTATTTTTCAATAAAAACTACGTTAAAATGTACAGATATAAGAATCGTCTTTATTGCCGCATTATCTTTTTGTATGATGAATGTACAGCATAAAAATTAGATGTTGTTCGATTTTAATTTAATGAAATGGTCATACAAGGAAATCGACAGATTTACAAAATTCTTGCGGAAATAAGCTCAAAGAAACTGGTCAATTTTTATACTGCTTATATTAATAATAATCACTTCTTGCAATAGACAAGTAGACATAGTTATGCATAGACATATTTAGAAATGTCTGTTTGTGAGAATTTCACGCAGTACTGTACAATAGCTAAGATTGGTCTAATTTTTTAATTTTGATGAAATATGTATATTTTCACTGAGCTATTTCTTATCTTGTTATAATTCACAGAGACTGGCAGTCTTGCTCTGTTATAAAGACAAAAAAGTTACCCAATTGATTAGAATTATGAAGAATTACTAAAATCATATGTATTTTATTGCACCCTAAATTATTTATTTTATTTTGGTTTCATCATTTTGAACATCAAATTGGCGTTCGTTCTATAAAATACAAAGTTAATTGGAACTTAAGATCCACACTTTAACTCATAATTAACTTGATGTTTATTTTTGAGAATGATTTAGAAGTAAATGCGTAATGCGTGTTCAAGATGTTTCTGATGGAAAGCATAATAAAAAAAAATAATAAAACTATTTATTGCATTCTTCAATCCATTTCTTAATGCAAAATAGTAAGAACACATGTAATTTATTTTGATTCAACTTTTACTGCATTCGAGTAAAACGGAATTCCTTTCAATTACATTTTTTGTATGGAGAAATATAAAGATAAAGCCTATCCGATCGAATTAGATTAGTCTAATTCGATCGCATAGGCTTATCTTTATATATATATATATATATATATACTATAATATACTATACCTCCTATGAAAAATCTGTTCTTAGAACAACAAAACTAATGTTTTCTATACTATATCGTATGGTTATTGGCTTTCGGTTTTACTAACATTTTTATGTTTGAGGACTTAGTCGACGGTGAGCTCATGGTAACAATGTGATTGGGAACGATATTGCTAATGTATTTACAATGATCAACTCGTAAACATTTATCTCACCTTAATACAACCCGATTCTCTCTTGTGACAACTCAAATCCGACTTTATTTGGCCGTTCGATGTATTTTAAAGGTCTTTTTTAGAAGTACTATCAATTTAGTACATTTCATTTGTTACAATAGTTTTCAATTTTTTCTAGTAGGTGTCTTAAATGTCAATGTAATCGTCGAGGTAGCGCGAGGTTGAGGTATCGGTCGAATTGCAGGCATACACATTTATTAATAATTGTTGTAGACATTCGCAATAAATTCAGAGTGCTTCCGGACCCGTACACAAAAATTTGATTAGCAAACGTGAAACCAATTGGACGGGATGTGGGTCAACTATAAGGTCAGATCAACGTCTCGGAACGTCGCATAAACGAGCGCTCAATGTGTGTGATTGGACATTTATTGAGATTTTGACAAGTGCGTATAAAGTGAAACAGTTTTTAGGTCAATTTTATTATACGATTGAAGATTGAAGTTAATTATGAAAATTACCTTATAAAAGCATATTTGTAATATTTTTAACTTAGCTTTTCATGTAGCTCTGTTCGTATTTATTTATTTTTCTATTTTCATATTTCTATTTTTGTATACTTTAAAATTTCTATATTAAATCCTCTCATAATTGTACACTATTTAGTTTTTCCTATAAGATAGGATTTTAATAAAAACAGGATAATTGAAAACTATTGTAACAATTGAAATGTTGATATCTAAATGGTAATTCGAGTATTTTAATATTTCAAAATTCAGAAGCAAAATTACTTAATTTTCCGTCTTAGTAAATGAACTTTGAGAAACGTTGAAACATGTAAATGATAGCACTTCTATACACAAATAAATACCTAAGTTCTCGGATTTAATTATATTAAAGATATTTCTTTTAAAAATACTGAAATAAATCATTTGTGATGTGAATAATAAGCGAAGTATTATTTTAAATGTTTTTGATATAAATTATGACGGAACTTAATACAATTTATCATACTCTATTTTAACGACTCACAGGTGACTGTTTTATATTGTCAAAAGTTATTTAAAAAATAAAACATTTTTGTTGAAAACATTATTTTTTAAATATCTCAAAATCTACCAAACGGAAATAACGACAAGATTATGTGTGAACTCCTTTCGAATGGCATAAAACATGTTTTGATCGGTCAATCGGTCCAAAAATTATCAGAGGTTTACACACACACACACACATATGCGCGCATGCACACATGCTAAATAGTAATTTCCCAATTTATGAAAGTTTTCAATTCTCGTAGCGCCTTTAGTAGGAAGCCCAAATCCGAATTCGAAGCTTGTTCTATACCATTGTTTTCTTTTAATCCATGTGATGAATGAAATATAAAAAAATATTTGCTGCAATGGTAATAAAGACCGCGATGGATCATTACTTCTTTACATTATGCGTATTGCGGACACAATCGGAATTTTTTTGGAACATTTTTCGTCAACTTATAATGATTCACATAATCATTTTAAGTTGAGAAAAAACCAATATGCATAAAGATCATCATGGAAATTATAAATAGTATGTATAATACTAGTTTTCGTCCGCGACCCCACCTGCCTCGAATGAATTCTCTTATATTTTATATCGACCGATGTTATTCTAGCTTTCATTTTCAATTTTGTCCCCGCTTTTGATTTCGTTTCTGATCTCGATCTAAATTCCGATTGTGTTCGAAATACGCATAATGTAAAGAAATACAGTACAGCGTAAAGAGATGGTACTACCCTGTATATTACTAGCGAGCAGCGGGGTAATTAGGAGGGCGGGCTCCTCCCCAAATTACGTTTTCCACTCCCGACTTGCATCGGGTGTCACCCGCTTCGGTATGACACCCGACTGGAAAAAATAAAGCTTGCACAAACTTTACATAGTAAAAACCTGAAAGAGTAAATAAATTACACCGTCATTCTAGTCCAGGCTTATTACAGCGAGAGCGAGATAGCAATGTCAGTCACTCACTAGTAGTACATACACAAAGACGAACAGAGTTGTATAAGTAATATTTACCGTTAGCAAACAAATTATTTTACCAGATAAGAAACATTATATAAAATTAATTTTTGAGTCTTATTATGAGTTAAAATTCCATTCCATCCATGCATTTTAATAACGTCAGTCAGTAACTCACTGATCGATGTTATCAAAATGTGATTGAGGTGCGCGCTTTTCTGAAATAGGTTTGTTAGATCTTAATATTTTGTGACATTTGTTTGCTTGCAGTTTTTGTTGACTCCGATATACTATTTATATAATAATCTATGTTTTGATAGAGATTTATACAATGTGAATTACAAAAAGAGGGCGAATTAAAAAATCGTCTTTAGATTCATTAACATTAGAACAGGTACATAACCAAAACAAAAAAAAATAAAAGAATATTTATTGATCAATATTATTTTCATTGCCATAAATGAGTCTATTACATATATGTCATGCACATGCATATTTGTTCTAAGAAATATTTTCTTTGTGCCTTTACAAGTATTAAACACGTATGTGTGTGTGTGCATCTCTCTCTGTGTGTGTGTGTGTTTGCTTTTGGCATTTAGTCATTATTTAAATAATTTAAATTCTAGGAGTGATACCGCGATCTCTGCATCGGAATCACCCATGCATCGACGACATTGATTCTGTGTATATAAATATCATTATATGTTTTAGACGAGTTTGAGAACAAATGTACAGGTAGAGAGACTGAAATTTTAAAAACATTGAAATGTATTCCTATCAACGTTTCTAATACGCTTACGGCCGAATACTGAAACATCGCTCAAATAAACCGCTCAGCTGAAATCTTGAACATCCTTTTATGTTAAATGGATTCGCAAAGAGTATTAAATATTTAAAACAGTGATCAGCTAAGAGCCTCTTATGAGATAGTTTAATGTTCAACTTTTACGAATAGAGTTCGTCCTCATTTAAATTTGTCTTTAATTTATTGTTACGATTTCGTTTTACGCAGCATTCTACGAATAAAAAAATATTTTAGAATAGAGAACTCTAATGATAAATACGATCATTCAGCTAATTTATTTGAGGGCTGCTCAAATAATAAAGACAGCTCGTTGGGCACCAGTAGGTATATTATTTTCTTATTCACTGGTATTTAAGTTGTACTCAATTTGATTAGTATTTAAAGAGAACTCTCTAAATTTAACGTCTGAGAATGCAAAATTATAGTTTAACGACGTCTAATATAGTAAAGCAGGTTCAAAAAATTTTAGTGACATTTCAGTATTCTGCTTTTAGAGATTTTTTTCTCTACATTTTTATTATATGTAGATATACACTATTGTTAAGTCATTTAAGCTCAGATAATTATGGAAAAACTATAGCAAAATAAGTCAGCATAATGTACACGCGCATAAGTGTATTGTGTACGTATATTGTTAAACTCTATAAAATTGAGGTTGTAACAGTTTAAATTAAATTCGTACATCCTTAAAACATTTAATTATTGTGATGGGATTCGATAGGTTTTGGCACGAATTTTTGTATTAAACTTTTGTGGGTAGTTTCAAAACATTAAATTTAAACGGAAAAATATTATATTAGTGGTCCTTACAAGTGTTAAACACGAAATTCTTTTAGTTTCCTTTCTCAAATTGAGACACAGAGTCTTTTTGTTCCTTTTCTCAGATTAAACACTGCACAGGTAACCATTACCAATCACATCCATTAAGCACCTAATTGCACTTTAAAATCTGAAGTATAGTAAAAATAAGCGGGATTGATCAACCGCTAGAACTGTATAGGGCTTGGTGTCCAAGTGAATGGTCGGATCTATCTGCCCTGTTCTAATGGACCTGTGTTTCAGGTTCGTTCTCTTTTTCTTTTAAAGATCTAACGGTGATGTCAATCGTGGAAACATATACTCTCGTGCAGGAAAATTAATATTCTTATATATTTCTGTAGGAGTATGAATTATTCTACGAGAGAGTCGTGTCTCTGTTGAGAGAGTATTAGAGTATTTACTTTAACACTCTCTTAGAAAATAGTTGGCTTATACTTAAAACAATTACAAACTTAACGTCATTTAATTTGTTGATACGGAACCCTAGATGCGCAGTCCGAAGAAGTTTTACCGATTTTTAATTTTTTCATATGTCGTGTCATACATACACACATGTCATAGGATCGTCAACACAACATTAAGTTTCGTTTAAGTTTAAGTTTTGGTAATGCTAATGATGTTTGTAATAAGCGTGATGCTATATAATGAATTGTCTGAAGAAGATAGCGATTATTGTAACATGATATATGAACAACATAAGCTGGAAAAGAATAAATGTACCAATAATAATAAGTATTCTTGTGTTTTTTGACGTGAAATATCTTTCAGTTCACTAGTAGAGGGTCACTTGCCAAAACCGCATGCAATCAAAACATGTCGCCTCGGCGAGGGCTGCAGTTCAGTAATTATGTGCCGTACGCCATTCATTTATATACCGTAAATTAGAGCAAAATAACCATGACTCAGATCGTCTTAAAGCGTGCCGCTTAATTGGGCCAGTGCTGTGAAACACACTGCGCAGTCTGAGCTAAAAATTAAAGCTAACAAGGATTTAATTTGCTTATTAGTCGTTAGTACGTAAATAAATTAAAACGAATATAGCGGTAAAATATATTTAATATAAGTAAAACTATCAATAGTCATATCGGATTTAGATTCATTTTCATAAAAAAATCAAGAATACTTGAGCTATGGCACATTCTAAATGCACCATTATGCATCAGAAACAGCAGAAAACGGTTAAAAAGAAATAGAGGAGGCCGATAAATCTTAAATTTAACCAGCCATCTCAACTGAAATGTTTCAAAGGCGAAAGGAGTTCGCAAGATTGAGTGCACAAACGTTCCTAAATACTTCTGGATCAAACCGATCAAACCCGGCTCAGAATTGAGCCAACCGTGTTGTCTGTAGCCTCAGTGGAGATAGATAACACTACCAGCCCATCATTGGACATCCTGGGTAGCCAGGTTAGATTCAACTGTTCGAACGCTTCACCTCGACCGGAACAGTTTGGTGTGCGTGCGACGGAGTACTCTAGGCAAAGATTTGGCCACAGAATGGTTTAGTAATGTGTTTATGAACGGTTCGGTCACAAATGTGACCTATGCAATTGATTGCGGTCGTTGAAGGATTTGAAGTCTTTGAGTGCACCTGTGATCCGATTCTCGAAAATACGATTTCTAGTGAAGATACGTTGCATTAACGTTTCACGTTAAACCAACGGCCGTCTACCCGGACACAGCCCTACCTGTGTTTTTTATTTGCAATTCATACGGCCACTTCTCATATTATCCACTTCTAAATAATTTTATTTAGGACAAACATGGTTTTATAACCAAAACATTTGCGCTATTTTTGAGTAATTTAGGCTGATAATGTTTACTCTCAGCTTCATGTATGAATTTAAACTCCAAAGAAAATATTAATAATCTTTAACTCATACAAAACCTACTATAATATATTCCCAAGTAATATAGTTTATATTTTATTTTGATATTAGCATTTGTCCCCGGTTTCGTCCAAATCAGAATAAGGATTGGCAGCGAAATTGAAATTGAAAGCTGGATAGGAGCAGAATTGAGGAAAGGACTGGAATGGGAATTGAAACTGGCACCTAAACCGAAATTGAGAACGGACTGGGTCGAAAACGAGTGTATAAACGGGATCAATATCAAAAGATTGGCCAGGATGTTTCGTGTTAAGCGTATTATATCTAATATGGTTTATCCCCGACTTTAAGAATGTATTTGAATTATTGAACCGAACTGCAATAATAATTCTAAAAATTCGTTCACTCATAGAAGGCTTACACTTTTACAAAAAACATAGTCTGTTTTATTTTGATACTCGCATTTGAAGCAGAATGAAATCAAAAGTTGGCCGGAGAGCAGAATCGATAACCGGGACGGGATAGAAATTGAGAATGAAAATTATTTTAATAATTGTCCAACTTATATAAAGCTACAGTATCCGCATAACATGGTTTATATCTTATTTTGATATTATCCTTGGCTCCCGGCTTCGTCCGAATCGAAACTATCGGTATTGAAAACGGGACGGGAAACAGAATCAAAACAGAACCAGGATAAGAATCGAGAACAGAAGATACATCAAGCTTTAAAACGGGACAGGGCTTAAAAACGAGTCTACGGACGGGACGAGAATTAAAAGTGCGACCGGAATTGGAATCGAAAGCGACGGCATTGTGGCTGACATTGATGTGTACAAAACATGAAAGAATTTATTCTATGTACGTGCAGGCGGAACTACGGAGGTACGTATGGGTGAGCAACCTACAAGAAAGAAGAAAGGGCACAACAAAGTCTGCCGAACCAATTAATATTTAATATTACAAATTTTAGTAACATAGTTGTATTTTCTAATTATATTGAAGACTTTGGATATAAAAGGAGTATTGAGATCACAAGTTTTTATATTACAGTTGAATTACTTGTCTTGTAATTATCTACGAAATTCTGGACGTTTAATGTTGTCAAACCAAAAACCAATTTTTGGTTATCTTATTTTATTATATGAAATCAAAAAAAATATTTAATCCTAGGAAATAAGGTCACAATATCGATATTCAAAAGCATTAAAATTTATTTAAGCCTAACGTTTACAGTGGTACAGTATTATAAAATGTTCGAAAAAAATACTTGGTTATTACAGACGTGACACATTACTTCTGTGGTATATAAAAAAAGCAAAAACAGGTTGGAGTTATTCATATTCACACTAAATACTGATAAACAAAATAATTAATTAAAATAAATTCGAATGAAATCTTTATAGTTCGATCGATTTCACCAAAATTTTAACAACTTGTCATTGTTAATTCAAAAAGAGATTATTTAGATTTGTGTTTAGTTTTATGGTTCTATGGTTGATTTAGAATTCCTTAAGAACTATAAAGTTCTTTTTTTTTGGTTCGAGGAAGTGCAAATCTTCACGGATGAAAGATACCCGGCCACGCGACCTAAATACCGGGTTATGTGGGATTTATAAAGTTCTTGCATATTTGATCCTCTTTAAGAACGAAACGGGACGGACACATATGCAGTGCGAGAGTCGCAATACGATAGTTTCAACTGTAAAGATGCGAATTAGCGTGTTCATTAGTAAACGAACATCCTTTGTCTTTTTATTTTGGAAACACTCTCCTTAGTGTTGAACCGAGTATCAGGATCTTTTCTATTGACGTATTGAAAGGGCTCAGTTTTGGTGCCATCTGGAGAGGAAAGGCTTCTAAAAAATTGGAGTGCTCAGTAGAGCACGATAGTATCAGTAATACAAGCTGCTTACTTTAGAAGGCACGAGGCTGGTGGAGTACTGTTGCCATCTTTTACCCATAGACCGCATCCTAAGTTGAGTCGTCGGTGATCCTTTAATATCCGATTAGTTTGACTTTTACCAACTGCTTTGCGAAGAGATGTGCCTTACCGCATCCACTACGAGGAGTGTTTTGAAGAATTATTCAATAACCTTATTCTTGCCAGAAATATCTTTATTGTCATTTGATGGTTAGCGCAATAATATCATACGTTTTATGCGCAGAATTATGTACGTATCTCAAAATTTCGGAATGATCTACCATCTATGATGTCCCCAATGAAATATGGAAATTGGATTAAAGAAAAGAAGGTATTGTTTTTATAAGACCAATAACGTATTAATGATTACCTTAGGGTTGCGGGTGTCTACGAGTGGCGGTGATCATCTCTCTCTGGTGACTCGAATGCGTTTTCAGTTTTCAAAATTTCGTAAAAATCTTAATTGACACAGGTGGTGCTACGGGCAATAGCTACTGTAATAATTAAATATACAATGTATAAAATCCAATTATGGTAAACGAAAATGATTCAGTTAAAAAATATGTATATTATATTAACTTGTTATCTTGATTGAAATATTGATTTCAACAATACTTTTAGAGGTATATGAAATATCGTGAGTAACAACTGACAAAGACACTTCATGTTCGAATTTGCAGAGGGGTCTGCGCATAATTGCACTCTTCCGGCTATCGACGACTTCCCTGTTGGCTTCTTCACTGAGTCTCAGCGCCAACACGGGGCGATCGTCATACACGCCTTCATCAGCATCTATCTCTTTGTCGCCCTTGCTGTTGTATGCGACAAGTATTTCGTGCCTGCGGTAGACAAAATATGTCAAGGTGATGGACTATAGTTTTTTCATTGCGATTGATTAACGTAATTAAATCACCCATTTTTGAAACATAAAAAATACGTGTGTTGATTTGACATTTAAATGTATGGATTTGAAGTTTGAAGATTAAAGAAGTTTAATAAAAAAAAAATCGTATTTAAGAGTCGGTTTATAGTTTTTTTTTTAAATATAACAAATCATATCACGAATATTATGTCCAAAAACACCAGCTAATGCAATAGAATCAGTTACACAAATGAAATTGAAGAAACATCCTATTAAGGGTTTACATATTTTTTAACATTCAACAATATTTTTCAGCTCTCAACATGACGAACGACGTAGCAGGCGCAACTTTCATGGCGGCCGCCACATCGGCCCCGGAGCTGTTCGTCAACGTGATAGGGACTTTCATCACTGAAGGCGACATCGGTGTGGGAACCATCGTAGGCTCTGCCGTGTTCAACATATTGGCCGTTGCGGCTTGCTGCGGCATCGGCGCTGGAATGGTTCGTATTGAACTGCATATCTAATAATTTAAAGCGATAGTCCGTGACTGTTCGTTAGCTAAGATATAAGTCACTGAAAATCTTTGATTACAATATATTATAAAAAAAAAAACGAATAACAACTTTGAAGATAGAAACTATCAGATTCTGTATTAACCCTGCTCGAGATTGAGTAAAGACTTTTCATATACATATTACGAAGAATCATATATATCTATGTACGCCAAAACAACACGATTTAATGTGTGCCAGTCAAAGCACATATTTACTACGATTGGCACAATTAAAATTAATAACACAAAATTCATAATGTTCGTTTTCCAATAAAACGTCCGGCATTTAGATTTCATTAAATTTTTCATAAACATCAATTGCCTGTAATTGCGCCCATCGACTTACCACACGATAAAGTCAAGTACGATCTGAAGGTTTATATATTATACATAAATCACATATACTATTTCTACCCTATTGTACAGTAACATAATGAAATAATATATGAGATTCGCGCAGGTCCAAGTGGATCAATTTGATTCTCGCGCGAGTCCCCGTCGTGTCTAATTCAGTGAGTCGTTCAAAGCAATAAAGAAGTTAGGACGTATTGTAAATATAATAGACATTGAGCTTATCTATATATAAGTGAAGTACCACTGACTGACTGGCTGACTCATCACGAGACCTCCAAAACTATAAGTCCGGCTGACTTTATTACCCTTGTGTACGCGGGCGGACCTGCGGGCAAAAGCTAGTTATGTACGTAGTATATAAGTAGCGTATATACATTTTGTTACTGTAATAATGATGTATCAAGATTTGAGCTTATACTATTATACATATTTCTCATGACAAAGAAAACACATGTCGAATAAATAATTGATTTTATCTAAGTATTTTTAATGTAATGAAAAGTCAATTTTTTTATAAAATACATATATAAACGTTTTTAAAGCTATAAATTTCCGTAATGAGTATTGAATAGTGATATATTTTTAATATTTATGAATACTACTAATTGTTAAAAACCTAAAAAATAATCTGATCTCTGTCAACTTTAATCATGATAATTTGTGCTAGAAATAATGACACTGAAAGTAACAGAGATCAGAGTATCTTAATTAATTATTCAAGTACCTATTGTTACTTAATTTTTTAATACAATAAATTCTTTACTCTTATTGAAGAGAAAACTTCTTTAGGCATAGAATGGGGTCTATTTTTAAAAGCAATCGTGACCGACATGATCACGTGACGTCGTATGCTGGGCGTCATTTAAATTTTGTTGTTTGATTGTTATTTTAAATATTCAAGTGCCTGATTACTGTACTGTAAAAAGTAGACATATTAATATTTTCATATGACAATACAGTATACTACTATAAAAATACAGTATACAACTATAAAAAGAAGTCTTTATAGCAATATAATAAACCTGAAAAAATAGATAATTTCATTGTTGATTGAAGTAAAAACTTCTATAGGTACTTGAGGAGATTTTTGGATGTGTAAAAATGTTATGAATTCACGTCACCAATGTGTCAATGTTATCAGTATATGTCAATTAAAAGAATAAGCGGAAACAGCTTGTATAAATGAAGATTACATTTTTAAATTTACTGTGTAAATTATGGTTATTTTGCTTAAATTAAAAGACGAAAATTTTACATTCATACCTTACCATACGTATAGACGGTTATTTGAAATTTACTGGACTTGCACAGCTCATCATGTCTTTTGATTACAAAATAAATAAACCATAAAAAATGTATATGATTATTGCTCGAAGTGCCGATAAACTAGACTAATGTTAACGATTTTAATTTAAAAGATATGAGATTTAAGTTTTTGATAACACAATCAATTCGTAAATCACAACTAAAAACACTGTTGCAACAAATTCAGTTGCATATTTGTACTAATGAACAGAATTACTGAACGGTTTCTAAAAGCTTTTTGGCTAATAAGGAACTCTCTGAGTAAAATAGCCTATTAAAATTTTTCCTTTGGATAATTAGCACGTTTTTATTACAGATTCCAAAAGTTGTTCCACTTGTATAAAGCTATACTGTCTTTCACTAAAAGCTAATTTATGTATCTAAAATACGTTTCTTAATACGATTTAAATATGACCGATTCCCACGCCATGCATTTGCAGGCTATGAAACACCATGGATCAAATTGAGTTGTAGGTGCAAAATATGTACTAAGTTTTTCTAAATATTAATGCATTTATTGATTCAATGATATTGCGCAACTTTGCTGGATTAATAAAAAGAAACAACCCTTTAAGGTTGGATGAACAGAGTGGAGCTTAATAATAGTTTTATGCAATTTCTTGTTTCTTTCTCTGTTTTTCCTTCTTTCTATATTTGTAAGATGTACTATTGTAAAAAAATCATATATGCGTATGTCAAGAGACACATTAACATTAACACTAGACATAAGAACGATCTTGCTGCTTATAAAATCTGTTTAAGCAAAATTAACAAAATATTTAAGGCAATGTGTGCTTTTATAATAAGATCCCGGCTGAAAATCAATATTTGCCTTTTTATGTATTTAAACGTTTCGTCAAAAAAGTTACATGACATGGGCTATTATAATAGCCTATTCTACAATAGCCATATTAGCCTATTATACAGTGTCTGAATATTTTAATAAAAAAAAACCCATGGGATTGAACTGCTCGGTTATCAGGTTGCTTCGTGTTATTTTTTAGTGTTGTACTAAGTTATTAATTACTCAATATTTTGTATTGATGAGTACTAAAGAGCAAATCTTAATTTAATTTCCCATTCTTCTCATGGTGAATGAGTATTTGGAATGGGTGGTAATGTTAATGTCGAAAACAATCGTTCATGTCGCAATCGTTTCAAGTGCAATTTCTGTTAGATACGAAATAAAGCTATTTTTGATTTGATTTGATTATACAACAATATTATTATCAATTTATCATCTCTTTATAAGCATCTTATATTCCTCATAATAACAAAAAAAAAAAGAAATCTAGTAGCATAACAATTCATAGGTATGTCGTTTTTGTTCGCAGGTCGTGCCATTAGATTGGTGGCCGTTGACCCGCGACTGCTGCGCCTACGGGATCACCGTGTCCATACTGATATGCATCATGCACGACGAATATGTGCAATGGTACGAAGCTTTCTTCTTGGTCCTTCTCTACGGTGTATACATATGCATCATGTACTACGACAAGTCCATCCAGAGTTGCGCGAAAGGTTAGTTATTTTATATATGCTTCAATTTTGTGAGAAACGGGTGGTTAAATTTTAGGATTTAGATCCGAAGTCGCAAAAACGGATGTCTTTGCGACTTTGGATGTCTGTATATCACAGATATTTTATTCAAAAACTACAAGACGTATATTTATGAAATTTATAGTGTAGGTGTCTTGTATAAGCCGCTACTTAGATTGGTAGTAAATTATTTAAAAATAAGTATTTCTAGGGGGATTGAGATTTTGTGTGTGTGTAAATAAAATATGCGTGAACGTTTGTAGCTTTAAAAACTTGTATGCCTTGAACGAACAGTTCGATCAAAATTGTGCTTGCGGCATTTGAAAAATGTTGAATGTATTTAGATTTTTTTAAAAAGATAGAATCTATTACATCAGTATTGACTAATTTCAATCGATTTATAAATCGAGTGAGTAATATTTCAAATAAGATTGTATTCCATGCTGTAAACTTGATTGTTATTATTTATTTATCCAACTTGTAATATTAAGAAAAAAAAAATCTCTAAAAAAAGTACATTTCCGTAATAATTTTTAGATTTTCCAAAAAAATTAAAGAAACCTACTATTGCTCTTACAAAAGCTTCCTCAAATGTCTAATTAATTGAAACACGTTAAACTTATTAAAAATTATTTCTGTCAAAAGGTTTTCAGGAAATAACTTTTAGATTTTCTGAACAATCTGTTCAGAACAGTTGTTCCAATTAAACAATATTTTTCATGGAATATTAAAAAATCCATTAATTAGGCTATTTTTTAAGGTTTCGGAATGAACAAGAAACCCTCATAATTTCGTCATGTCCGACCATCCATCCTTTCTTACGTCCGTCTTTCTGTCTGTACGAGACTGTACAGCTTAAGTACGTCCGTCTGTGGGAAGCACAGACCCTTTAATGACCAAAACTCTCTAATCACCCTTTTAACTGACGCGTCGTCCCAAAAGTTTATACGTTCAACCCTTGATCGTTTAGTCACTATATATTTATATTTTACTCCCGCTAATTATATGTTTAGACTAGCTGGCCCGGCAGACGTCCTTCTACGTTTTCTTATAGTGACTTGCCCGTATAGTTAATGCCCGCAGCTTCTTCAGCATGGACGTAGAATGATTTTTTTTTGTATAGATAGGTATCAATTTAAATTCTGGTATCGTTTTCGATTCCCATCCGAATCATACTTTTGCTTTTGATCCATCATAAATTCAATTCTGCTCCTTGTCCTTAATTTCCTCTCGATCTAACCCCGATTTCGGTTTTGCTTCCGATCTCGATTCAGGTTTCACTTTTGAATAAATTCCAATAAATCATACCATTTTTAAGGGTCTTTTAAGTCTCAGGAACCCTAAAAAAATATCGCGATAAAAAGTACTTCAAATGTAGCCCAGTAAGCTTTTCTACCTTCCCGTTAAAGTCCCATCGTGATCTGTTCAATTGTTTCGACGGTAGCCTGGATGAACAGATCCCGTCGTCCCAAAGGGTCGTCCCAATTCAATCCCAATTTCGGCTTTACTTCTGATCTCGATTCCGGTTTCAGTTTTGATTAAATTCCAACAAAATATCCCATTTTTAGGAGATTTTTTCAAGCATGAACCCTAAAAAGGATCGCGTTAAAAGTGCCCTAAACGTAGTCCAACAAGCTTCTATATCTTCCAGTGAAAATTTAATCCGAATCTGTTTAGCTGTTCCGAAGATACCTCGAACAAACAGACAGACAGCCAGATACAAAGTGTTATTTTCTTATATACAAATCTTGTCCTGATAATAACGAACACAATAAAAAAAGAATTATCCAATTTGCTGCAGTCGTTTGGAAGTGATGCGCGTACACACATTTTGGCGATTCATTTTTATTTATATAGATTAGAAGTGGGTTAATCACGAACCAATTCGTGTTTTTAGGGTTCTGAGCCAAAATTGCAAAACTGATTATATACCCTTCTCTCCTGTCTGCTTGACCGTCTGTCCGTCCGTCTGTCTATCCGTATGTCACAGGCATTTTACTCAAAACTACAAACTGTATATATTGATGAAATTCAGACTTCTTGACTTTAGGTTTCTTGTATAAGCCGCTACTTAGTTTAGTAGTAAAAGACAAAAATATTTTTTTCTAGGGCGGGGGACACTCCATACATATAACCAATGCGGAAAAATTTATTTCAGCTCCTAGCAACGCGTGTGGTACATATTTCGACAGTTCTTTAAAAAACAGCTTAGGTTTCTAAGCAAGTTTTTTATTGAGTGTAAATTTTCGGAAATAATTGTCTGAAAGTAGCATAAACTGTGTATCTCCTTTTATTTTTAAGTCACGTGCAAATTTTTTTTCATAATTGGATACACTGTTTTAGAATTATTGCCGAAAACTGAGCTTCTTAACAAAAACGTAAGTGCCGTGAAGATGCTCTCTTTGTAGGTGCTTTTAGTTTACATTGTGTTCTTATTAATACTCTATATAACTACTTGTTTCTCTATTTGTAGGTGATTAAAGTGTCTATACTTATTATGTGCATGAAACATGGAAAAAAGTGTAACAACATGTATTTTTTTTATCTTTAGTCAAGTCTTTGTTTTAACGGCTTCGGAACCCAACATCGAGCATGGTCCGACGTGTTTTTGAGCGGCTTTTTGTTGTTTCTCTCGTTCGTCAAGCACCCGCATTCAACGATAGACTAACAGTCGCCTCCTCGCGTTTGTTCCTGCGTCTGTCAGTTATCTATGATCTAGCGAATTGACTATAACTTTATAGAAGGGGAACCCACGATGCTAAATCGGGATTTACTCGAGCGTCATAGAGACCTATTGGGTTGCGAAGCTTAGATGATAATAAGGAAAAAAATGTCATATAGTACATATCTTTTTATCGGTGGGGAAGCGGCTATAGATTTTCAAAACATAAAAAAAAAACTGTTGCATGGACATACTGAGCGCGTCAGATATTGATAGCATCCATGTCCTACGTATTTATAAAATGTAAGTATATTAATTTGACTGTTTCCATGGTGGGGGTGGTCGTACGTAAGGGTGGAAAATGAAAAAAAAAATTATCGAGCGCGTCAATTTTCTAAGGGGATGTTAAGTGAACCTAAAAAAACTCTTATAATCTAATCTGACGATTTGGATGTGACGCAGCCTCGCGGCCATTTTTAGAATGTGCAAAAAAATTCGCCATTTTGAAATATTCAAGCGCGTCAGATTAAGATATATATGGTTCATCTTTATGTCCTAGACGTGTTGTCTCATAAACTGACGATTATCTGCTGGGATTCGCCTAATCTGACAATTAAAAAAAAATATTTATTTTTTAAAATCATTGAATTTTATTAATTGAAAAGCTCCAGAAATAGCATTCAAATAAAAAAGTGTTAGTTTTTTTACGTAGAATACTTTTATTTATTTCATCCTCAGAGGGGAATACATACAACACGCAGTTGCACGCATGCAACTTTATCGATGAATTTTTGTTACTTCGGCTTATGGAAATCGTCAGAAATAAAAAAATAGCCGCGCTCGAGAATGTCGAGATGACGTTTTTACAAGTTTGTAACCCTCCCACTTCTTTCTGTCACTCGCAAATTGTCAGATTAGTGGAATACACACTTTTTAGCATGTAATTAACTCACCCTACCTTAATCTGACGCGCTCGAGAATCTCAAATGATCATTTTTTTTTACTAATCTGATTCCTTATCCTTGACGGGAGGCCATATATCTGGGGCTCATATTTGCTGGAGGTACTCAACAGGGTACAAGGATGCCCCCTTATGTTAATCTGCCGTGCTCGAGTAAGTCCCGAAATCCCCTCTTGGTTTCCCCTACTATTAAGGGGGTATGTGAAAAAAAATCTCGGCAGTATTATACGAAATTAAAAAGAAAACTGTCACAGTCAATAAGGTTTTACAAGTTATCGTGTAATAATTGACCAACTTATAAAATGTACTTGGATAAGTAAAAAGCAAAACTTTGTACGAATTCCATTGAAAATTACTTAGATAACGTTGTTAATTGTCTAAAATTGGTAGTAAATATAAGTTTATGATTATGTAAAGTTATGGGAATTAAAAAATCGTAACATTCTTAAGAGACCGGGTGCCTATGTGGACTCATTGTTAGATATTATTAGCAGTTAAACCGTGAACTTAATATATTTCTGGTTTTAAAACAAAGGCCCACTTCTAAGTCTATATATTGTAGTCGAAAACTACAGGACTTAAATAGTTTTTATACCTATAATAATTTGAAAGCAAAAAGCTGATGGTTCGATGTCAAACATAAGCAATAATAATGTTTTAGTGCTTTTCGAGCTCAAAAATATTTTTGCACATAACAAAGTAAGACATTTTGGGGCTAGTCCACAAGGTTAATCGTTACCCAAATTTTATCCCAAACATATACTATTTTTTTTCTTTTTAAATTACTTATACTCTTTAAAATCAATTATTTATTTCTTATTAGGAAGTTGGAGATGTATGAAGAGGGTTTTCAAATGCGAGGATAAGACGCCAAATGAAAATGAAGGTAATTTATATTGTAATTTTACTAAACAATTTTATTAAATGTTGATGGACTGGTATCGTGAGTACTAGAAAATAAAAAAATGATGGACACCAGTTAAGATATAACAAGTATATCTTATTGCCTACATTCTGTAATGTATATGGCATTTTGAAATTCGTAACAGTTAATCTTTAAAATTACGAAACTTGTGCCTACGAAGAATGCTTTTGTCTGTGTCTAATTAGTACAGATGTTATACTTTGCAGCATCAGTAATGTGAAATCGAGTTGTCCTTATTACTGAGAGCATTATTAATTACATCACGTCACAATACTTTCAATACAACTTTTTTAATGCAGCTTTCAATACAATAAGAATAGTGATATTTTCACTAGTGAGAAGTAAAACGCCATGTGTATTTTCATTATTTTGTTTTATTTTTACCTCTTCAAAATTATTATAAAGCAAAATAAGTGAAAACGAAATGTGTCCCTTTATATTTAATGTTTTTGTTTTGCACAAGAATTATTAGACAAAAATATTTCTTCTACTTAACGTAACGAAATATACTTGACGCATGCTTGAAATTTCACTGAAATTTATCGTCTAATTATACATTATCTAAACGCTGACTACAAAGTTTCATTAGCGAAGGAGAAGATATAAAGGTTTTTTTAAATAGTATATAAATAGGTATTGGAGTAGAAATTCATAGTAACTAGAAAAGCAAAAAAATACATCGTTGGACAGTATTGCTTCTTTTTTTGACGTGATAACGTCTTATAAATCGATGAATGCTGGCTGAAAGCACGAAAAAGCATGAATCATTGTCACGTTCCGCCTAAGCCGAGCGTGCGAGCGAGAGCGCGGAACAAGCGATAGAGAGGCAAAATCGGCCTAAGCGTTCGGCTTGTGACGCATCTATCTCTTCCACTCCATCAGCCGGTGCGTCCGAGTAGAAGAGAGACAGCGGCCGCACACAACCTACACGTGAACTGTTTTGTCAACTGTTTATAAAGTGAAGTGAAAAGTGGGCACATTACACTTGAAACACTCCCCTTGATTTCCCACTTTTCCTATCATCGTCCTACCCTTAATAGAATAACGCAGATTGGAGGATCTTAAATATCGCACATGTGTATATGTTGTAAATTAAATTATTAATAGCACATTGTTTCTTCTAATTATTCTGTATAATTTGAATTAAAAAAAAATGAATTAACGAGTGCAAATAAATGTTAATTTATCGAAATAAATGTAAATTTCAATTAACTCATTTGTATTATATAAAATAATGATAAAATAGTGATATTAATTCAATTCAATTCATAAAAGTATGCAATTTTTCATCCATATTTTCTTATGACGTTATTATGTAAAATTATCGTCCGTAAACCGACTTTAGAGACAACCAATTTTCCTCATTACGTTTTTGAAATAACAAACAAATATGTCTTTCCAGAGATTACTATTGAAAAAATTTCAACAGAAAAATCTGATACAATAGGTGATCATCATCAGCATAATGGAAACATTAAAGGTCTATCCGTATTTTCTGAAGTTTTAAACGAAAACCCTGAAATCAAACTCGAGGAAGACGTGCAAAAGAAAAAACCAGAGTCGGATTATAAAGCCGATACAGAAATTGTATTTTCGCATATTGATGAAAATGAAGTAGACGATGGCAGAGATGAACAAAAACAAGCCTGTACTACGGAAGAAAGCGGCGACGAATATGTGCACTCTCTTTGGCAGTGGCCTACGGGAAGGGGTTGGTTTACTCAAGTAAGCATTGTTATTTAAGATTTTTGAATTGTTTTCTATATTCAGTACTGTAAATTTTTTAAATAATAAAGTTTATGCAATCATACGTTAGTTATTGTGAAGAATTGCAAAAATTGAAATATACAGCGTAGATTGTTCTTGATCCAACCTTGAATTAGTGGAATGTTCAAGATGGAGATAATGGATATATTTTGATGTATACATCCTATTTTATTAACATGATTCAAAAATGCCTCTAATTATTCGAAACTAATACATAGAATAATTTTCAGACCGCCTGGATAGTGACATGGCCTATTCATTTGGTGTTTTTATTCACAATACCAGATTGTGAGAAGCCGCATTTCAAAAACTACTTTCCGCTTACATTTATTATGTGCATTGTATGGATTGGTTCCCTGTCTTATGTGGTCGCATGGATGATTACTATTATTGGTAAGAGTTTTACTACACTCTATAATTACTTTTCCAAGCGTCTAGCACAATAAAATATTATAATTCATCTTGAAACAGAAAAATACATGCTTAGTATACACTACTGCCATACGGCATTAAGGTGTAAATTAAAAAAAAAACTAGTTTATTTGGTAATTCGTAACACTTCGGAAACATAAAGTTGTCGAGAATTGTCGGATTTATTCATTAGACATGTAACTTACTGCTTGTCCTTCAAGCGGGGAAAATTAAAGTAGTGGAAGAGACATCGTCAACTAATGAAAATTAGCTTTTGCAAATACGTTGTAAATGATGTAAAAAATATACAAACAAATTAGGACATATAAATAAACATTTACATATAAATTTATTTAGTTTATATCACAAGAATGCTTGTGAAGAATATTAAATTTTTTTGGATTTAAAGAAATGTGTAAAGTATAATATTTAAAAAGATTTTCGTTTTTATGATCAAATGATTTTGATCTTTAAAATTGTGCTTATTAAAACAGAATAATATAAATTATTTATTAAAACCATACCCAATTACGTATATTAATTACCTGCGGTTACATCCGCTTGAGATCATCCGCATAGATAACGAATTTATTTTTTATGCCTTTATCGTCCTACTTTCAGTTACACTTTTAAATCAGATCCTGGTTAAGCATACGGTTTCGGTCGTACTTTTACTCTGGACTTCGATTGTGCTTCTACTTTTAATTACATAACGGGTCCACTGCAGTACATTGTGATAACGATTGTAGTCAATTCCGATCCCGTTCTCAATTTCGATTCTGTTCTGTTTACGGTCCGGATAGCGGGAGCGGGGAACGTGCGGGTCTTTTTCCAATCCCGCTATCGAGGATGGATACTATGTCGACCAAAACAGCTTTAAAAATATTCATTATTTTTTATTAAATTCTGTAACATAAAAGTGCTTATGTAGGTCATTCTTAGAAAACAATCTTCTGAATACCTGCAAACCTGTGTTATAAATCAACAGTGACCTTGTATTGTTTATTGAATACGATCTATTTTGAACCACTCTTACAGAATCATATCTAAAGTTTTCCATTTGTAATTCTACCATGATGACAACATAATATTATAAAATTTTATCTTTATATTAAATTATTAAGAAAATATTATCGTGTATAAAGACTTCATAATAGTTTTCTTTATTCCTATAAATTACTATGAAGTACAAACATTTTATACATTTATGTTTACAAAATTTGAACGATTAATAATAATTACCTGAATATCAGTATTACTTTATTTTGCCAAAAAATTACAGGTGACACATTAATGATTCCCGATTCCGTGATGGGAATAACATTCTTAGCCGCAGGGACTTCTGTGCCAGAAGCAGTATCGAGCGTAATAGTGGCAAAGCAGGGTAATTATATACTACTAATGATATTAATTATATGTTTAGATTGATAATTTGGCATCGTTTTACTCTTGTTAGGCTATAGACAATAATATTATTTCCTGTGATTTAGGTTTTGTGAGTGCCATTAGTACTGTACATTCCTTTTACATGACAAATAATTTTAATTTTTTTTTTCAATTGCAGGTCATGGATCTATGGGGATAAGCAATTCTATAGGATCTAACACTTTTGATATACTTTTGTGTCTTGGTCTGCCGTGGCTTATCAAAGCTTCGCTCATACCGACTAAAGAGGGCCATTACTGGGTTAGATCACAAATTTGTACGCTTTAAATTGACATACTTTCTTCCGATCACAATTAATTTGCTACGCGAATCATATATGCAACATCTCTTATGCGAAATTTTAAATTTTCTAATTCATTATTGTATCTAGTAGCAAAAGATACAAAATACATGTGTTAAGCTTTGGCGAAAGATAAATTAGTAATGCTGAGCAAATTACTTTTCTTTTACAAACGAATTTAACTCATTTCTTATTTCATCGATGTTATGGGATATAATACTTTGTTATCAAATACTATAATATCATGAATGAACTCTGAACAGGTCAAAATCAACTCGATGGGCTTGGAGTATTCAGCAATATCGCTGCTTTCAACGTTGTTGATGTTGTACCTGACCTTTTGGTTCAACAAGTTCAAGCTGGACGCGGCGGTGGGGCGCGCCTGCCTCGCGATGTACGCCGTCTTCCTCGTGCTGGCCACGCTCATAGAACTGAACGTCTTCTTCCCAGTTAACGTTCGCACGTGCAAGAGAACGGAGAAAGGAAAATCTTAGGAGGGTGCAGCGGACTATACTCAACATCGGCTCTGAGTGAACTCGAAGAAATGCCCTCGTTCAAGATTGTATATCTCTCTCCTGGAGCAATTGAGTGTTGTCATTAATTTAAATTTGTTACGCGATCAGAATCTAAAAAGTGATGCGTTTCCTTTACATTTCTCCACTCCACACGTGATTTTTCTTTTTAGTATATAGGTCGACGTTTGCGTTAGAGTATTAATCAATCTCAAAGATGTCGCAAGTCCCATTTTAAGTAAAAGATGTTAGATTTGATAAATATTTTAATGTACTAGATAAATATTTTAATGTGACATCATATTAAATATGCAGCACAAATCTCGTATCAGGTGACGTGGGATACCCCACCGCAATTCCGTGTAGCCATTTTTCATGATACTTTGCAATGATTTGCGCAAATTATTTTAAACCTAGATTGTTTTTAAGTAATAAATATCGTAAGAAATGAGTATGAATACGATTGTGTTTTTTCGCAAGAAGCATAACCCTTTTTTTTTTTAAGTCGAACTATGTTATGTAAACTATAGTAATTGAATCGTTAGTCTCCCAAAAATACAGCATTGAACATATTCTTACATTATAAATAACTTACATACATTCTCAAAAAAAGCTGATGGGGATTCGTGCAGAAAGCTCTTGGTATTGACCTTGGCCGTGATGCAGCTTTAAATGTTGTTTGCGGCAAAATCATTCGTTTTTAATATTGGCAGTTTCTTGATTTTTTTCTAATAATTGGTAGTATTATTAAATTGTGATGAAGTCAGGTAGTGTGCATATACCCATGAAAGTACATAATCGTATCTATACGACACATTTAGTCGCGTCGCATACAGGCAAACATAAAGAATATAGGAGAGGAGTGGTTTCTCAGATCAGTAACGCGCATTCAGTCACAGCGATTTCATAGTTTATCTTAAATGTAACCTTTTTGTCGTCGTAAATGGTGTCGTATTTTTTAAGAATGTAAACATTTTTTTTGTCTATTTTATCTACTATCGAGGTATAAATTAGGTGTTAGTAATAATTGATACAATATTGTATTAAAAAGTAAAAGAGCAAGGATGATGAACAACGTTCTACGCCATAGATGTTAAACATTTTGTCATATTGTATTCAAAATAGATAAATTGCCATCGTTAATCTAAAAATAAGATGTTTTCTAAAGTGTAGATCTGTTTTCGAAAATACAATTTAAGTTTACAACTTTCTTTTTATTTTTCTGTACCTTTTTATAGGTAGGTATAGCTTGAGTTCTATATAATTTATAAGGATTATGTAATAATTAAGATTGCGATGAAAAAAGTGATGAATCTATTAATATTTTACAAGGCAGACCCGTGCTTATAATTTACACGAAATGTGTTTACTATTTTTATAACTTCTCAATGGTATTATCTTTTGATTATATTCTCAAATATCTCGAGTTTATTATATTAAGAGCCAGTACTAGGGCAACGCATATTCCATTTTCGTCACCTCTTTACTAGCACACCTGCATCAAATTGGTTGGATGCCGTTTCTCGCCATTTTCATGAAAATTCACAGAGCTATGCATGAATGAAATAAAAGTAAATGTAGTTAATTAATTAGATGAGAGCAATTATGCCTTTTGTAATATTGTTTTTTATTATTGTATTCCGTCAGTCATTAATATTATAATTAAAACTGAATTTCAAACAAAAAAATAGTTACATATTGTCGTTCTTCTTACAAATTGTTTTAACAAATCAACGGAATTTAAAACTATAAAAAATGGCAGCTGCGTCAGCTACATTTACAAAAATCTGGCTATAATTATATTTTATATTATAATTAGCTGGATTACTATTCAGTATGGAAATAGAACAATTTAACCTGAATCTAGACAACAAGACTAGGTGGACGTACGAAAAGATCGATTTTTGTAATAGTAGTTATTTACGTTTTGAAGTACACAATATGAATAAGCAAATTCAAGGGCTTAGGGATGCTAATCTATTAAAATTATACTTTGTTTATTTATTTATAAATACTCGGAAATACATTACGAACGACTTTTCATACTATAAAAACATTAAAAATAGTTTTAATTTATAGGCAAGAATCAATCCACGGTGCAAAAAAATAGGTTGCCAGGTTCAGCTCAGCAAAGGCTGAAAAAAATATTTGTATAGACTAAAAACAGCCATGTAAAGAAAATTTTATCCCATTTTCTTAATAAGATACAATTTTATATATGGCTTTTGTAGTTAAAAAGAAAATTCATGCAAATAAGAAAATATTTGGCTCGACATTAATAATATCAGCCTAACAAAATCAATAGTGCAATGGCAGTTGGTAGACTTATTTGGATATGAAAGTGTATTTGTGGCTCGTAAGTTTATAGCGAGGATTTAATTTAGCAACATCCATTATTTTTCTTTGTAATGATTATGATTTGCATGTGTTATTGAGCTATTTTCCTGCATTAGATTGCAAATTTAAATTTTTGAGATCAATATCGAATAGTAGTGACGTCGGTCCGCTCTCAATCCCAATCATTTTATATATCTGTTCCACGTGATTTATTGTACTGAAAAGACGATAAAAGAGGTGAATATATTCAATGCGAATTCAAGAGGTCTAAATACTTTAAATAAATATCAATGCATTATCTTTTTAACCGACTTCAAAAAGCAGGAGTTTCTATGTTCGACTGTATATTTTTTTTTTATGTATGTTCACCAATTTCTCCGTCAATTGTGGACGGTTTTCAAAATTCATTTTTTATTCGAAAGAGTGCACTTCCGAGGTGGTCTCATTGGAACCAAGTTAGGATCTGATGGTGCATTTCGGGGAAATCGAGGGAAACCCTTAAATTTCAAAGGCACATACAATGTTTTTCACATATTTTAACAAAAAAAAAGGTCATTAAGTTATATGTCTTTTGAGACGTAATGAAAAAATGAGGAAAGTGAATTTTTATCGGGGTGACACGAAAACTCTACAGTATGAAGTTCTCGCAAGCGGTTTAGCGAGTGACTTCAGACCATTAATAACTGGCTCTTATAATTATAAAAATTTATTATTATTCACTTAATAATTGTTTTCAAATCTTTCTCTTCAAGTTACACTGTAACAAACAAGTCTTAAGTCCGTGTTGAGTAATATAATACGCCCGATGGATTGCAAAAAGCTTAAGGCACCATCTAGTGGTGAAAAGTAAAACTGCAAGTTTTATATAGATGTTGCTAGCTAACTTGCATCGTAGTCCCATCCGATAGGGAAAAAAGGTTTACTAAAATGATATCAATTTGACAATCAATGAATTATTTCATTTAAGTAGGACAAAAATTTATGATATTTCTTTTCAGTTTAAATTATTGTCAACAACTATAAATTTTTGTAATATTAGATAGATAATTCTTCTTAATCTTTCATAATTTAAAATGGTACTATGGAACAAGCAATATGAGGAAGTATTGATAATCAGTTGGAATATATTTTTAAAAGAATCAATAAATTGTTCTTCTAAACTTCATATTTTTTTATAATTTTAAAAGATAAAATTGATATTACACTTTGTATAAGAAAATAAATATTGCTTTATTTAATTTTTTTAATTTAAATTCAACTTTATCAGCCCTATTAACTCTTTCACTTAAATTCTTTTATTAATTTATTGTAGTCAATTATTATTTGCACAACGGCAACAACAATTAAAAACATTTTTTCAATTCCGCCAAAGATGTATAACTTTTTACGCATGCAAATATGTACACAGCCTGTAGTTTTTTCTTTATACATTTAGACCGTCAGGTTTTTATGCTTGTTCCAGATTATTTCAAATAAAGCTGCGAAAATTAGAATTCATGTCATTTTTAATAAATCGACGTTTAAGGAATTATGTAATTTAAAAAAAATAAAAATTATATAAATCGACTTTTATGCAATACGACACATAATTTTTTATCGCTTTCCACACAAAACAATTTCAAAATCGAATCTAAAATAAACAATAAACTTTTCTTCGTAAAAACTTTGCCTCTTTTACCACCTTAGGGAAAGAGTTTTCAAAAATATCGAAACCCATAGATGTAATTTTATTTCTGGTCAAATCTATATTTACAGTGTCCTCGTTTCAAGAAAAAGTTTCGACATTTAAATGCACAAGTGAAAATAACTATATGTATTATGAAAATAACTATATACAGTGGATCCACGGTAATCGGACAAACGTTTTGTAGGGCAGTGTCGGACTATTGAATTTGTCGGATTATAGAGTATTGTTTAAGAGCCCCCATAGTCCGGATTTTTTTGAAAGAGAGTACCTTGTAATCCGGCAAATTACAGATCAATATGCAGTGGCACATAATACAGTACTGCCTAACACCCCCTATAGACTGGATTTTTGTGAAAAAGAGTATCTAGTAATCTCACAAATTACAGATCAATATACAGTGGCAGATTATAGAGTACTGCCTAAGACCCTCTATAGTCCGGATTTTTTGGAAAAAAGTGCCTTGTAATGCGACAAATTACGTTTAATCATGCATTAGTCAACAGAGATAGTCTCGGATTGTCGGATTACAAGGGAAGCCGGATTAAACAGGGGCAGGATTACCGGGGGTCCACTGTAGTTATTTTCACTTGTGCAGTCCCGTCCTGTACGATTTTTATTGACATTTGGTTGAAATAAGATGTCAAATAACACATTGTTATTAATGAATAATGAAATATAGCAGATACGCATATTATTATATTGAATGAAATTATGCTTGTAAAAAATTGAAACAATTCATGAGAATGTTGGGATTAGTATAGACTAAAAAATAACTTCCGCTGTCATTATTAACAGAGCAGTGGTGGTTCAGTAATTAAGGGCGTGACTTTTAGATTAGAACGTGTCGGATTAAATCTTGACCACGAACTAATTGACTAACGAGTTTTTAAATCAAGTTAAACCAATTCGGAGAGCACTTTTCAAGTCGATCTCGGACCTTGTTGTTGCATTGCCGACGACGGTCGGTAGTCCTCAACCTGCGTTGGGCCAACGTGGAGGGTTAACGGGCCAATCGTCACAATCCGCAAATAAAATACTGTCGAAGGGTGCTCCTCGCCAGTGGGATGATTAAAACAACATTAAAGGTTGGTTCTAATTCATATTCATGTCATAATGTTTGCAATAATATGAATTCCTCAATTTCTTTACCATGTTTCTAAGTTTACGATCAATTACCTACGGGGCTCAGAATTACCCTATTTTCAAGGATTTTACATTTCGAAAATCATAAATCATTTGAAAAATCAATAAAATAAATATTGACGGATAGTTACGCCTATGTCTTATGATTATTGTATTATACTTAAGAACTATTTAAGAAGAAACGAGATTCATAATCGTGATCATAAGTTATGAAGTTTTATGGTTAATTTTCTTGTGGAGATTTATCAAATTTGTTTATATATTTGAATTTTTCTCGTAGAGATAAAAGGCAACTGAGCATACGTTATTTTAATGAAAATAAACCCTAAAGACGACCAAAACAATTTTATAATATGATTTCAATAAAAATTTAAGTGTAAATCTATTCATATATACAAATAAGATGCCAACAATACAGTTTCAAATTATTTAATCTTCAATAAAAACACTTTTTTAAAATCATTATAAAAATACCATTATTCAGAATTTTTCGAAGAAGAAATTCAAGTTCATTATGATTTTTTTCTTGATTTTTGATATTTTTCTATCTTGTACTATAAAGTCTTACTAGATGTCTGCCAAGTTACTGGGATGTTTCTCTTCTAGATTTTCATTGCTGCAACCGTTTCTGTTGTTTTTCTGTAATAAGACTTGTTTCTTTAAGCTAGTTAAAAAGAAGTAAGGAAAACAGTCAACCCGAGGCATCTAATATGCCAGCAGTGTGTGGGCATCACCCATATTGTTATGAATATGTGTGAGAAGTTATTATGTACATATAACATATGTACATAATATGTAAGCATAATTCATTTTCCTTAACAGGTTTTACCTAAACCCTGGCTTAAAATAGGAAATTATTATCTCATAATAGATAAAAGTTTAATTTGTGAATTCACGTTTAGGCATATTAAATATCATTATCAAGCGTTAGAGGGCACAAACGAAAATCGTTTAAGTCATTGAATAGATGTTCATAAACAAAACTATAAAGAAAATTAGAAAACAGATAATCTTTCTACATTGTTCCTATGAAATCAGCCAATCTGTAATAGTGTTAGGATAACAATTATGAGTAAAATCAATAACATTAATAATCAAGTCTTCGTTGCGGGTAATGTTTATAAAAATTATGATATATTTGCTACTATTTTAAGCTATCATATATAACGTAAATATCGCATATTACTAAATTTGACACAGTTAAACCATCATCAGAACCTGTCGTATTTTTCATATATCAATAAGTGTAAATGATATTAAAAACCATCAATTAAAAATGAACGGCGCTTGCCTGCAACATGCATTAACATGCAGCATGCAACCCACCGCTGACCCTCGAATCTGCCTCTCCACTACAAATCTCTATCCAAATGATTGAATATTCATTCCAGAGGATTGACAGATATCGAACACCTAAGCAAGTTCATAAGCAAGTTATTCCGCTAACTGTTAAACTGTCAATTCTACGTACGTTTCATGCCAACCAGGCACATCCTCAGGAAATTGCCGACAGTCACATCCACCAGGGTGCAAGGAGCGTTAAAACAACCAACACAACCTCGTTAAGCGGGCCGCTGTCATGCAATGGTCAAAGAGTGACGAAAACACTGGTGGATGTGACTGTCGGCAATTTCCTGCTAATATTCCTCAATATTCCTCAATAATATTGCAATTGTTAGTATAATTATTACTCTATTCCATTTATAATTATAGAATTGTTATTATATACTTTTGTTATTGTTTGTTGTTTATGGCAGGTAAACTAATAAATCTAAGTTCAACATAATATTTTAAGCTCGTGACAGAATACGGGACGGGCAAATATGACGAGTGTAAGAGAAAATTTTTTCCTTGCGTGCCTAAAAAAGTTTTATTTCAGTAAATAAATTTAGTAAGTTTCTGTATAGCACTAGGATTTGCTTTTAGAAATAGCAGAAAGTACATTTAAGACAACTTATCTTAAATTTCGTTCGAATGGGATGATCAGCTTAATTACTTACTATTGCATTTAAGCGTTCCATTTCACGGGCTTGCAATTCGATTTCGTGCGCGGTGAGCCGCGGCCGACGGCAATGAGGGTGTTGAGCGGGCAACCAGCGGTGTACTACCGGTGTTAGTAGATCCTTGTGCACCTGAATACAGAATCATTATCAAATCGAGGGGTTTTAAACTTGATTTTAAACTTTAGTGAAGGCAACGATTTCTGCTTGGTTATTTATAAAATTTGGTGTCTGTTGTGGGAATTTCTGTTAATATACATCAGGGAAAAATGGTAACTGTCATATTCTAATGCTATAAGAGAGAATTTCGGAAGTCATCGAAATCTACTAACGTTGTCCATTTAATTCAGAGAATTAGATAGTAGTAATTATTTCATAATACTAACACAGAATAGTACTCATCCGTGCAAAGATTAACTTCACGCAGTCGGAACTAAACACTACTGCTAACAAATTGACGTGTTTTAAATGTTCACGGGTAAATAAGAATCTTTGTAATTTTAAAACATAAAAATAACTAAACGATTAATGGACAATCTTGAAATTGGCGCTGCTGGACGCTTGCCTGTTACAATTTCGGTAGTGGTTTGGTAATGATCAATTTGTGACAACTGACAAAAACGTTTTATAAAATTAAATGAGCTGTTTGTGAATGCTGGTAGGCTTCTATCCCCCTTCGGGTTACCGCGCCTTATATGGATATATGTCATGCAAAGTGATGGTAGGATCATCTATTGGTGCTTTTAATATTCCTAGCCCAATGGTGGACGTAATTATCTAACCCTTCCTGGGGATGTGCAGCATTGCCACGAAATGTACGTAGATATTATATTTCAATTAATTTCTGGACAAGGTACATAAAAAAATCCAAAGATCTTGCGCTCTACCCGGCCTTAGAATACATTGAAAATGAACAAAACGAAAGAAATAAAATAAATAAAAGGAATAAAAAATTGTTTTACAAGTTAACTTTTATAGTCATTCCGTTACCATTCGGCGCTAAGGGTAAATTCAAAATTTCAAAAGTCTTCAATGTTTTCGAAAAAAAAATAATAACTCCAAATACTGAGTCAATATCGAATATAAGAACGAGAATTTAAAAAAGGAAATACCTAAATAGGTTTAGAAATGCCCTTTAGAAACCCTCTAAAAACACCCATTTTGGCAGCATTTTCCATTTTCTCAATAAATTATCAAACTTTTTAATTTTTGCTTCACCGTCATGTAGTTCTTGTTTATACACGTCTTTGGAACCTCAATAATTTACCTACACTTAGAGCTTATGCTTATCACAAACTTCTCTTGTACTTATTGTTTTGTGAAATTGCATACAAATTTAATCTGATTTCAAAATTTCTAGAAAAATTTCATGAGATACCACAATACAGACACAAATGATAGTTTAAATGATAGTTGAGATAATTTAATATTTCACAGTGGTTTTGTAAGTTTTAATAACTTATTTCGTTTTTTACAAGCGTTGTGCTCCCCATACGACTATGTTTTTCTCTCTCTCTCTCTTGAAGTTCATTAATTAGTATTTTTTTAGTATAATTTGTAACTCACTATTTTGTTTGTCAATTTCTTAATTCTTGATAATATTTTTCAAGTTCATAAATGAAATTCTTTTATTTCATTCCTTAATTTTACTGTCTATAGTGAAAAAATAATCGTTCCTGATGGGAATCCCTCGATCACACTTTTTTTAAAACTAAATAAGTTATTAAAAAATTAAAAAAAAAGGAATTGTAGTCCGTTCTGTGATGGATCTTTTCATATAATTTTCTTTTCTCTATCCTAATAATTGAAGATGCTATGCCTCTCTCGCACTTTTATTAAAAGCGGGCACACAATAGAAGCGATCGAGAAAGCATTTAGAGGCATATAAAAAGTATATAAAGCATATAAAAAATTACTCTTAGATTTTATATATTTGTTAATCCTTTCGCATAAATTTTTTATTCGTTGAATTAGAATGTGAAGTAGAAAATTGGATTTGAAAGTCAGTGGTGAAATGCTCAATGTCACTACAGTCGCAGGCAAGTGTCTGATCATGAACACTTTATACAATATGATATCGTGTCCGAAATCTAATAATAAGGTGAATTTATTCATTTAATTTGAACCTTTAATAATTTAAAGGTTGAAATTAAAATTCGCAACGTTCACAAATCAGTCACCATCTTAGATAATCGGATGAAGTAGTCATGAGCTTTTCTTATTTAACAACATAACGGCATTATAAGAAGTACCATGAATTTTATTTATACTTAATTTTAAAGCATACAGTGTTTGCTAAATGAACTTACAGCTTATATAATTACGAAATAAAGCAACACACGCTCGGAAAAGACCACCTCGGGTCACCATTAACCGAAAAATACGAGAATATTTTGATGTAGCCTTCAGAAATAGCTACAGAAGTTAATTTATGAGTGGATCTTTTAATCTTAAAAGATAAAAAATTAAATATATAGCCTACTTTTCTATTTATCGTACACGGTTTGAGTATTACACTCGAAAGGGAGATTGGATAATTATCCGACAATTCTCAAGTCACTTCTATTCACAACATCATACACTTTATTATCGTCTTCGACAACTGATATGCCGGTGGTGCGTGATTATTTGACTACTGATTTATAGGAAGCATTTGACGAGTAGTTTACACATTCTTAATTCATATTCACACTCGTTCAAATCAGTGGTCTAAAATTTGCATTTTTGTTCGTTTGAACTTCGTTGCGGCCATGTGTTATAATTTAATCATCCTTAACATGAATCTTTAACGCAGTAAACAACAAAAACATGATCTACAAAAAAGTTAACCACAGACAAAGCACACTGTGATGTCTACAAATTTGTCTCTCAGCGTATTATCATCGCCGTATTATGTTTTATTTTTATTAATGCATATTAAATTTAAATAATGTATTGTAATACATGCTTATATTTTCTCCTTCGATATAAGAAGGGCTAAAGCCATTTTTTTCTTATCTGAACTGCTTGTCTGAACTTCCTCAAACGTTTCTACATTCATCCCTTTGCATACGCACTTACTAATTAAAACCACCTACTACAGTTTTATAATTTTTGTCGCATCGCATTTAAATAGTACAATTTTTATATTAACTTAAAATTCTTCCAATAAGGCATGAAACACCCGCGTGTAAAGGCAACGTTAAAAAATTTTAATCTCATTCGCTCGTCAAACATTAAGCCATCTTAATGGATGAAATATGGATAAAATAACCTTTTATGAGCTCATAGACAAAGAGTACCAAAGCGGATTTGTCCCGCGCATTATCCTCCTTTGGGGCGGGTGACGCGTCACGTTATCACAAACGAGTGTTCATTCCACGGACTTCTCCTAGCAGAGAGAGAGGTTTGTGCAGGAGAAGGCCAGAGACTAATTCTTTAATAACGTTTTCTATCGATTATTGAGTATCATAAGGATTGGAATGTATGTCAAGGTTACAGTGTAAAGGAAAATAACAGCGAGAGGGGCCTTGGAACTTCCACTGAGAACAAAGTTCCTTTTGTTGTATATACTATATATTATTGAATGTCAGGAACAATGAAGAAATGGTATTAAAATTGTATTTAATACATTTTTAAAGTTTTTATTCATAAAGTTATGAATATAAGCACTTTATTATTAATATAACTGGTGATTTGTTCTGGCTTTGCACAGGTAGCATTAATTATCTATAGCCAGATGACTTTTGGTGGATGGGTGGAAACAATCGTGTTACGAAGTTGAGAAATGCCCTCCTACGCTCAAAAATTTTAAGGAAAATATGAGAAAAAATTGCCATAAAACGAAAAAAAATATGTTAATCTAATCAATATTAAATTTCTTTTAAATGAAGAAAAATGGAAAAAGCTAATTTTATTGTAATTTTAGGAAAAATATAACACTAATTTCCCAAAAATAAAAAAAAATGTTAATTCCATATTTAAGAAAATCATATGCTGGAATAATTTTAACATTTCTTAAAAATTTAATTAAAATCGCTTCAACCGTTTTGGAATCCATAGGGAATATATACACCCACATACATACATAAACTTTTGTAAATATAGAATATTGTGATAAAAATATAAACAAATAATAAAGTTAATGAGTATAATCAACACGTATACAAACCGCAAGTCTGCACTGCAGTGATATACCTATAGTGAATACGCATATACGTATACAGTTGACGAAAATATCGCACATCTATACTGCAGTAATGTATTACCTATACATAAAACTGCGCATGCTAACAATCTATATGATAGTAAACAGATCCAAAGGAGCAGACGCTCCTCGGCGCCGAGTATAAGTTTGCCCTTTGTCGGTCTCTTTCGTCTCTCTGTCGCAAGAGTGTGAGTCGAACACATTTTTCCATGTAACTCCTATCCACTAAATGCGCGATAAGAGACTTCATTCCAATAGAAGGATACCGTGATTCCGGAATATGTAACGGATGAGACAGACAGCAATTCAATGCTTTCTTTTTTACATATCATGTGCAACTCTACAAAACGCGATGCAGCTTTACTCAAAATGACACCCTTTTTAAGATGATTATAATATAAATTAGAAAATTGTATTGACAAAGTTAATTTAATAGTACTTATTGGCCACGGTGTTATTAAAAAATGTTATAAAAAATTCATAACATATTGAGATGGAATTTCATTACAACACTTAATTCAATAACTTAAACCGAAGTTATTGTTTGTATCGTAGAAACCGTTCCATTTGACTAAAGATCGATTCGTTTCACACCGACTCGTATAAATGGGTCACGGTCTCTTCCCTTCGACGGTAACCTTCAAAATCGACGAGAAACCTTGTTATTTCTTTTCCTCGATGCATTTGTACAAAAGGAAATTCCCTTTCATTGGATCTCGCGGAAGCGAGCTTTATAACTGGGGTGCTTAAATAGGCCACGGTTATCCGCTCGACCGCGACCTTGCGATACATTTTGTTCGATATTTTTTCCTTGAACGTCCCGAGGAGGCTTACCGTGTGTATATAATACATGGCTTACCATAGCCGGGTCGTTTGCTCCGCTGATGTGTGACACGATTACGCCAACAACGATACAGATAAACATACCTATTAATGTATAATATAGGTAACTTATTCTGTACAAAAACAATGGCTCGGCTCTGTAACAAGAAATATGAAAATTCTAATAACACTTAGTGATTCTTCGAGTTATCGATATAAACTGTTATTTTTTGTACAGAAATATGATAAATTGATCCTAATTAATGTCTTATAAATTATAGAATTTAAACTTTTTCAATTTAATATGCATGGCAAAGATTTGTGCGGTGTATTGTAATAAGTTATAACCCTGGAGTAACAGATCAAATATTTTTACCTGTTTCACTCCTATTTTTTTCATATTATGTATGTTTGGTACAGAATCAAATTCTAGATTGAGACCAGAATTGAGTCGAAAGCATTATTCTTGTTTTCGATTCCATAACAGCGTAATCTGTGGATTGCCTTCAGCTCAGACTATTAAATGGAAATTAGATAAAATTTACTTAAGATAAATTTACAAGTGCCTAGATTATTTATTTATTTATTATTTAAATTATATAATGTGACATACTTTGAATTAGGAATCACAAAAAAATACGTGCTGGCGCGCTTACCTGAATTCAGTCTCAGGTTATTAAATGGATGGCAGTATTATTAATTATTCACAATACTCCAATCCATTAATGGCCAAATCCATTTAACCATAGATATTATGATTAATCTACTACTACACCATTAATATGATTCAATCTACTATTTTCAAAATATTGTAATAAAATTAAACGGCATATTGTTGAATTAAGTTAAATTAAATGTTTTTCATTTTAACTTGAAAAATCACTTACTGCTACTCATGAACGAAGTAGTTTGCATATTATTAGACTTTATATATTATTAGATAGTTTTACATCGTTTTGTTTTATATAAATAAATATAATAATGAAAATACGAACCTTTCGTATTTCATGACATCGTTCAATGTTGATACGGTAGAAGAAATAGTGACATTTCCCAGACACCCGTCTACAGAGGTCGGTTTTTTTTGGACTACAATTTCGCCGCGCATCATAGCAGCCTGCGTGCCTAGGGATATCCAACCTACCAATATCGTAGAAGTTATACCACCAGCCAATGCGCCCTGCGGAGAAATATTTAGCTTTTATGCGGATTGTCGCTATAATATATACATATGGTATAATTTTTAAATCATGGTTAAAAGAAGTTGCTAATTATATGTGAAAGATTTCATTAATTGTTTACATAAAAATAATATATTTGGGATCTATTCCTCCAGTAGATAAATGAGATATTAGTCAGCCTTATTGCATTTTTTTTTAATTTTCGACTACAAAAGTTTATTTAGTAAATTAAATTAATAGAATATCTATACTTTAAGCTATCCTTTTAAAATGGTCCATTACAATTAGTAAATAAAAAAAAAAAACATTATATCAAAAATGATTTCAAATGAAACCAATGACAGTTTTTACGAAGTATTTCTTACGAAGTTGATACCGTAGCGTTAGTCCATGGTAGGAACAGCCCCATAGAGAACAGGCCTAACAAACTGCCAGCTGTTATGCCGGCCAAACTTTTACCAGCTTGTATCAATGTCCCCATGTGTTCTACTATGAATACCAAAGCCACGCAGATAGCACCTGTAAATCACAATTATTATTATAAGCTTAGCTTCCCAGACGGGTGAGTACAAACCATACATTTCCATATTTAAAGAACAAAAGCATAGTCAAACAAGGAATTACATTGACTTGAATTCGTCAAGACAATCAGATGAATAATTCTACCCTAATCGTTCTAAAAGAAATTTGAAATATTCCAACAAGTATTTTAGTTTTATACGTCATATCAAGACATATTTGTATCATATCTATTTACATTATAAATTGTTTGATACTCAACAATGATAACAATGAAATTTTGTAAAATTTGTTAAATAATGTCGATTTACAATACTATGCTGCAATTCTTACATACCTAAAATGACAACTATTATTTTCATTATGAAACTAGCCGTTTTCTCACTAATGGGTTTATTATAAGCTGGTCTTATAAGATCTTCAAATATAACACCAGTCATTGAGTTTAACCCCGTGGACATTGAACTGAAATAAAATAATTGAATATATATTAGTGGCTCATGGTTGAAAAAGCAGTGCACTTGCAAGGAGTCTGCAAGTCAAATTATGATAGAAGCTGTTTAACGAATAAAACAATAATTTTAATGTCACAGCAGACGGTTACCTAAGCCGTTGAATGTTTTGGTATTTTAAATGTTTCAGAGCCAAATTTGGAAAAAAACTCATTTCACAAGAACAGCTTGTGAAATAAGTTTTTTATCGATTATCAATAAAAATATTATGAAACTATTAAGGCCTTATTCATTTAGAAAAAATAATCATCTAACACTTGACAATAATCGAATCCATACGTTGACTTAAGAAGCTTTGTTGACCTAAAACAACACGTTTGACTTCCAAAAGCACTGATTCGATAATAATCGCCGATTCACAATTATAAAAAATATGTGTGTTAATAATTAGATACTGAAATCTATTTCTAAAATGTGACAGTGAATATGCTTAAATTTTTAGTCACCATCCAAACTTTTAGATATCATTGTCTTCACGATTTGAACAATTTTTTACAAGGAACATTTATCGAAACAAGTAAATAATAAATGTGGAATTATAGTCTGACCAAAACTGCTGTACCACGTCTTAGAAATGCGCGACAAGACGGAAAGAAGGAAGAACAGAGAGGAAATAAAGAAAGATGGAGGATTGTAAAGAGAAGCGGTCTACCCTTCCGCCTCACCGAGCTGGTGGCTACGGCGTCGTACGTTGCTTTGGTTAAACTATATGCTTACAGCTTTGGTATGGTAGATCATAATTTTCATGATTCATATGTATTTTCTTTGGGGAAGTCGTTTTAAAGCCTCTATAAAACTAGGATAAAAATAAACCATAACATATCACATGCATGTCACAAGAATATTTATATACAGACATCATATAAACTTAATCTGTATCCTTTACTCATCTCTTATGATATTAATTGGAAAGAGCGTTTAGAGGAAGAGGCCAATACTACTTCAAATTGCCATCAATCTCGTTAAAATAAAATAAATAGTTTTTAAGTTTTATTCCAAAACAAATTTAAAGCAAACACATTGCTGAAAGTAGCCATGAAACGAAGAAAATCTAGAAACTTAGGTTCTGTCTAGTTTGCAAGTAGAAAGTGTCTCTAATTACTCAACTTAGTAACTACATAATTATTGAATGCACTTTAATAAAGTTTTCTCGTATAGATAGGACTCGGCTAGAAGCAAAACAAAAGTTTGATTTCATTTAAACAAGATATTAGGAAAATTAGTAATCCTCGGAAATTTTTCTACTAGCATTTGTCCTGACTTCGTATAAACTGGAACCGTAAGCGGTATCTAAATTAAAAACAGAATCAATGCGAATGGAGAGCAGAATCGAGAGCCAGGACTGGGACTGAAATTGGAAAGGGACCGGATGCGAAACCGACTGTCGGATAAGGGTTTTGATCAAAAGCCTTACCGGATCGAAATCAAGAACAGTATCGGAACCAATATTAAAAGCGGTAAAGAGATTGGGTCGATAACAAAAACTTTCCATATAAAACACGAAGGAACACATCCTATGACCACACTGGCGAAGATGCAGGGGAAAGATAGTTGATAACAAAATCGATACCGTCACTTCGTTAGTGCTAAAAATGACATTTTAGTTTGACTGAAACCGTTGTACTAGGTCCTAGGTTAGGGCAACCAGCAGGGCAGGCCGCTCCGGTCTGACAGTCCGCCGTCTTTCCACTGTTTCTTGCTTCCTATTCTTTTCTTCCCTACCCCCGCTCCGCCGCGCATTACTAAGGCGACCGATCCTTAGTGATGCGCGGCGGTTTTGTTCAAGCTATAGATTACAAAACGTTTGTCTGTATATCTATTTCTTTCTGACATATTTTCAAAGTAATTCGAACTTATGTATTTTAATACGTTTTCAGTGGTTTTAGTTATTGTTCTAAGAAACCGACATTCGATTATTTAGGTAACTGGTAATATCATTAGACAGATATTAACTATTAGAAGCTGAATACTTTGGAAGTATGGCATATATTATGACGTCACACATACAGCGATTACACAATTTCATGGACATTGTCATATAATGAAGTATTATCTCACTGCAAACCAAAAAATATAAAGTTCGCATAAAACTTTACAAGTACGTTTTTGAACTATGCTCGGTCGACATGTGCTAATTAATTTTCATCGTTAGTAGGCGGGCCCCGAGCGTGTGAGTCAAGATCTTCATTTCTCGTCCGTCTAGTATTCGACAAGGTTAGACGCTATTTTTTAAGTATGATAGACGTTTAGGTTAGACGTTTTTTGTAAGTATGAAAATATGAACCTGAAGTGTCAGAAAATTTTAGTATCTACCTAACTTGATGCAAGATAACATATTTAGTATATATTTTTTCAATTTAATAATGGAATTTCTACTAAATATCTACGTGTTTACTTAAAATTCACAAATTTAATTTATTTTTCAATTCACTCAGTGTTTCAACTTTTTTTATATCCTCTGGTAGAATGTTATAAAGTTGTGTTTCTTAAAACCCTATTTTTTTTCCGTATTGTGCCCTCGATGTAATTTGTTTGAAATAATATTTGTTTCTTGTAGCATCTTTATGTTCAAATATGGTCAATGTAATTTCTGTGTGAATGTTTTTCTTGAGTATTTTCTAATTAATATAAGAATATACAGTTTATTTAAATGAAAATATTTGGTTTTAATGTATAATTTACGTTTTAATGTTGGATAGTCAAAGTGATTTAAGATTTTATCATTCTATTTTGTGATCATTATAACAAAGCGATATTTGACTTTGTTAATTATTCCATTCCCATATCTGTGTTAAGTATGCCAAGTGCGATTTGACTAGTGGGTTGTGAATTAAATGTCAAATTTTGGGTGGAAAACACTGCGCTATGTTCCGTAATGCACCGGTTAATGAGACAATTTTTGTTGTACATATTCAATATGATCTTTGTACGATAGTCTTTATCCAATATTAGAGCTTAGTATTTTCACTGTTTGAGCTTTGTAGGACTTCTTTATTTATAGTAAGCCGTGGATAGTTAGATTTATTTTTATTTTGGCAGAGAAGATTATGTATCTCGATTTTGATGTATTGAAAGCAAGTTCTATTCTAACCATTTTGTGCTTCATTTATTATATTAAATATTGTGTGTCCAAAATAAAAAACGCATTATCTTCCTAAAGTTTTATGTGACCACTCATTCCAAAACTACTTATATTATTTACATAAATTAAAAAAAACAAATGATTACCTTAACGCGGCGCTAAATACGCCACTCATAAAAATACCGGGCAAAGCCGGTATGGAACCGGCTATGGTAACAACGAAATAGGGCAGCAGCTGATCGCCCTTGCTTATAGCTCCGGTGGTCAGCGGATCGCAGGATGCGAAAGTGGCATAAATAACTAAGCCAGTGTAACAACAAAGGGATACAATCACAAAGATCCCCACAGCCATTATGAATATAGTGCTGAAAATATAATTAGGTTATTGCAAATTAAACTTTATTTAAATTTTACCTTGTACATTATACACATCACATCATTGTTTTCAATACAGGGCAGCTCAACATGCGATATCTGGGGCGCATTTGTGTTTCGCAGATAGTCTAATCCAGCTTTGAGCCTCAGCGCTGTTTACTCATGTTCTCCTCTATACATGAAAATGGATGTGTATGTGAGTATGTGTGTGTGTTTCCTATAGAATTCTAAAACATGGACCGATTTGAAAGAAATTTTCAAGAAATCTTCCAATTAGCCCAGCAGGTAATCTTATAAAGTTTGGTAGTGATCGGACCAAACTAATTTTTTCTGGCATTTATATATCATATTTTCCCTGCGGATTTTTTTTCTATTTTTCTATCTTTCTTTAACACTCACAATTAAAAGAAGCGTACAAGACCAATAGTTAATTAATGCTTAAATTTATCAGAAAAGAGATATAATGTAATCATAAAGGATATTAATGTGATGCCTTGATTAAGATTAGGGAATGCAATCCCGACTCGAGATCGTAAATTCGGGATCCCGCGGGATTAGAAGCATCAATCCGCGAGATCCCAAAATTTTCGGGATCCCGTCTAGTTTAAAAAAAATGAAGTTCGGATAACTGAAAACGATGAAAATTGCTTGTTTCTGATTTTGAGGTTAATTAAAATAAAATATTATTTGACAGAAAACAAAAATCTTTATTCTTCAATATTATTAACTAAACAATTTAAGTCTTTTTTGTAAATTAGCATAATAAAAACAAAAATTATTACTCAAAGAGATTAGAAAGTAGTTAAGGGTGATTTTGAAAGTAGCTTCTTAAAAAACAAAGTGTATTAAGAGTATTATCTGCTAAACGGCATCTAATGTCCGTTGCAATGTACCCAGCTGCTGAAAATGCCCTCTCCGACTCAACACTGGTTGGCAACAGCGTGATTAAACAATTATATGCAAACTGCAAAAATCTACCCCTTGTTCCTCCACACTCAAACAAATCCATTTCTTTTTTTATGACTGACTCTAACTTATCTAAGCTCGTGGATACAGGTTTAAAAGGACTTTCAGTTTTAGACGCTCGCAGTTTCTTCTAATTCCTCTTGAAGCGATGTATAATTTTGTGCAGCAATAGCACGTAAACTCAAATCCTCTGCAATCATAGAAAGAGGTAAGTCATCTTCATTTAATACTGTCGTATTAATCTCGGCTTGGTTTGCTTCTTTACGATATAATCGTGTGATTATATTTTTAATTTCTTTCCTTATGAGATATTTGCTTGGTAATTGGAAAGTCTCGTTACCTTTCCATTGCTCCAAGTCATCTTGATAAATATTTGGATTTTTCAAATATAACAGCACTGCAGTCGCTTTTATGCGACGTTCAGAGATACGATTGTTCATCGAAGAGACCAACTTTTCTGAGAGAGGAGTTTTCAGGTTTCCTAGCTTTCGAACCATGAAACGTAAAGTATGTTCTGCACTTACTAAATCAATATCTCGACGGCACAGTACCTCAACAGCCAATTTCACTGGCTGAAGTGTGTTTTCCAAATCGATGAGGACAGCGTGTTCTTCATCCGTGAAAAGTATTCTGGATTGGAACTGAGCGAAAGGTCAACTAGGGTCTTAGCTACACACTGCTTTACTCTATTGTAGGTACTATATCGTATATACTAATGTTGCATAGGCTAGACCAACGCGTTTTGCAGTCAAGAACCAGCTGAATTGTTTTGCCAAACTCTTGCTGAATATAAATCTGAAGCATATCATTCTTGGTAGGAGAATTCTAAAAAGTTTGACGCGTTTTCTTAGTTTTGATATAATCATTTGGTATTCTGTAGCGAAATCAACTTGTCTTATAGGTAAGGAAAAGTACAAACCATCATAATTATCCGGATTGTCACCTAGGACTTCTTCCTCCTCCGCGCTGCGATTTGTGTTCAGTTCAGGGTCTTCAAATTCTTCCTCTGGATTCGATTGTACGGTCTTTTATAAATGACGTCTGTTATACCTAATTGTACACCATGGGCGTAGCAAAGCTGTTGTAGTGGTTCAATTAGACGTCCTACTTTCTTCATGACGCTGGCTCCATCGGTCGTTATACCAACTATGTCGTTATCCAGGGATAAATCAAATTCTGATAGTTTTTCCTTCAGAAGCTGAACACAAGACTCCGATGACATACTTCCAAAATGCGCGCCAGTCCAATATTCCAGTAAGTAGGCTGACAGTTAATGACTGTGTACATTGACATTTAAAAGCGCCGATTTATTCCAGATGTCCATTCATCTAAAGTGACTGTAAACCTATAATCTTCATTCTTCAACTTTAGAAGATCTTCTTTCACTTTCATTTTGAGCGTCATTCCGTAATTCATTACAATTAGTTTAATTGTATTTGGTGAAGAAGGCAATTTGTAATTGTTACCTTTCGCAGCAAAAAGATTCTTCATATCCTCGGAAGTACAGAATACCCTGAATGGCAAACCATCTTTGCTACCATTCGGAAATCATTAACTCTTTTGTTACATTACAATCAGATGGAAAATAATCAGTGATTTTCTTTCTTCTGGTATTTGATAATTTTCACCATCTTCTGGTGAAAATTGAGCTTCAACATTAATTAATTTAACTAGTAGACGCTAACGAAGTCGAAGGTAGTGACACATTATCCGGCTCAGGTGTGCTTGCTCCGCATTCAATTTTGTGTCAATTTTATGGATTGACATCATATGGACGTGTAAACCTTTTGTAGACCCGAATGAGGTTTTAAGAACAGCTTTATATAACTGGTATTGAGCAGTTACATTATTAACTGCTTTCTTGAAATATCTCCATACCGGTAAACGACTGCTAAAGTCAACGTACACTCGATCTGCATTACTTTTCGACATTTTAATGTATTAATAATCTCTCATTTATATCAATCCGAAAGTTATATTTAATTAACTTACATAAACAATAAAAATGAGTAATTTAAGAAAAATAACGATTACAACTGCACAACTAAAATAATTATGACGTACGTAAACAAACAAATGACTGCCTGACCGCACGCCTGTACCTCTTTCTCACTCACTCGACATAGTTTTATATTATCTATCCTGCTCGTCACCTGTCGCTAACTTTCGTAATTATTCGTATTTTTTGCACTCGCAGCCGCCGCGCCCATCCGTCAGTCAGCGCTTGCTCGCGCTCTGACAATATGTGCCTAGCGTTGCTGACCACTGCCGCCCAATCCCGAACGGGATCTCGTCCTATTATGCTTCGGGATTGATCCCGAAAAATTACGCGGGATCGGGATTGCATTCCCTAATTAAGATTATATTGATATAACCTGTTATTAAGAAGGCCAAAAAATATTAAAGTGATAAATTTTAATATTTTTGGCCTTCTCGATTGAATTATTCCAATTTACGTACATTCTGGCCCTTCTTAGCGAAGACAATGCGAGGCATCTTTGGACCATTGCCTGATTCACTGAACAGGATGCCAACCAGCCAAAGTAGTTTCCGAATACGGTTGACCAAAAAGTGTGCCTTATTGTTGGATCCATGTCGAAACTGTACATGATTGTAACAAATATTTTAAATCCCAAAGAAGTTTTGATATATCCACAAATATGTGATATAAGCAACTAGTGGAGTAACAAATATTTATTCTTTAAGAAAATAGCTAATAACAATATTCTCATTTTCATAAGCTTATTGACAATTAATTGAGTTTATATTGTAGTTCTAATTCAACAATTACACCTACATATTTAATATTCATGACAAGAGTTTCTGTGTATGGTTCCATAGTTAAAGACAAAAAGAAACCCTTATAGTTTCGTTCAATCCGTCTATCGATACGTAAGTTGTAGCCTTATAAATCTAGTATTTTTTATCGACTCAGTCATAAAGTTTTTTTTAACTGTAATTACTTCTACTGTTCCCAAAGAATTCGAGAAGTAAGCGGCCTTCTATATCAGGCCATTAACTAGTCGTTAGCATATGGTTGCTGCAAAAATATCGTGTGCTTCGAATCCACCATTTTAATTTGATTTCAAATAAAATCAATATGTACAAGTGAATTTACTTGAAAAACTCCAGCCTATCACCCTCAGCGCTGATCCGGAAGACTTCGTGGAAACCGCCAATTTTCCACGTCCCATAACCCAACACGAAAATTACGCCAAAATACATGAGTCCCGCTTGCAACGTGTCCGTCCATACTACAGCCTTGAGGCCACCCTGAAAATTGTAAGTCTCGTGAGAGATAAATTAACGACCTTCCTATGTTTATTTATTAAATTACAATTAAATATTATTCACATAAATCGATAAATGTCATTAATTTCAGAAAATATATTTACTGTTTACCACCGGAAAATTATAATATCACGACTTGTCATTCCGCAGTAATATTAAAAATATTGCATATTGTTTTATGAATGATCAAAATTTTGTAACTTACTTAAATACGTATTAAAATGAAATTGTATTCATATAAAAGTACACGACGGCAGGTTTTTATCATTTCACTATAGTGGAGTAGCTATTCACTCTCTTTACAGGTTAACAATGAGGCCTTCAACTCTCCATCGATACGGTGTAAATATACTGGGCCGGTGTATTATATACCGACCCAGTATACCTACCTTTACCGTATCGGTGGATCAAGTGATTCCGTTTGACTTGAAACGACAGAGCCACGCTTAATTCGTTTAAGGTCTGGAATCAAACGCAATATCCTTTTGAATCGAAAGCCGCTTCTAGCCGCATTAATAAATTTCTTCTTTTTAATGTAATAAAAAAGTCGTGCGTATCAGATTCGATGTCGGACTGGAGTTCCCTCTTTAAGTGCGATTGTTTTTGAATATACAAGCAAAGAAATAAACGAACGTATACGTTATAATAGTGAAAAATTATTTACGCTTTTATTCAAATTATATTGATGTGATAAAATATTATACATAAATAGTGCTACATAAAAGGCTGTTACAAGTTTGTGAATATAGCAAGCTCGAATAAAAAGTCGTGCAATTTTAATTAACTCTTATCAAATAAATAGGTGGTATTCAACTACAGTATCAGATACCATTATATATTATAACAATTCCTAGTTTTGGTTATTATAATGTGATAAATTATTTAAAATATTTTTAAAAAGTTTAATTTAAAAAAAAAATCTGGCATTGGTAGGATTCGAACCCATGCCTCCGAAGAGACTGGTGCCTTAAACCAGAGCCTTAGAACGATCGACCACGCTACCATTGAATTAAATGTAGTCTTTAATGTTTGTTATGTCGTATTACATGTTGTATTAAAAATAGTAATAGAGATCAAATACGTATACAAGAAAAAAAAAACAACGCTTTTCAGTTAACGCTAATTAATTTCACTCCTCATAAAACTTCCATATCCGTAGGCCTTACATCAAAATATATTCTTAAGAAATAAACTCCAATAATTAAACGTGATTTCGTAGCATTATTTGCTCCTTCATGTATGTTTATGATACATATTATTTTGTTTGTGCTCACCAAAGTAGTGTAGAAAATACATACGACGCACACGATAGGCGTTATCAGATGCAAGTTAATGCCGGTCACTGAAACGAAAATGGTGGTTATTAGGAAATTTATTGCTTTAGCATAAAAATACCTCACAAAAAAAAAAAACAACTCAAACACCTTGACTGAACGCCAGTGCGGGTACATATATAACTATCGGTATGTATAGCAACATCTTGATTATAAAAATAATTGAACCCAACAGTCGTACGTTTTGATTGAAGCGCAACCGAAGATACTGAAAACATAGAAAGTATTTAATAATACATTACATTGAAAACTATTAAGGTGACGTAGCCATGTAGTATTAATTTGAAATAGAGTGTAGCGCCCCGCAAGCCGTGCACACCGCGATAATGCGTATTAAAACGCGTGCACGTTTGCTTTTTTTTTGAAGGTCGTATGCGAGACTAAATAGTTTTGTGTCTACTACTACTTCTGTTGCTAGAAATAATATTGAATAATTCCAGCTGGCACTTTTAAGTGTTTGTATAGATCAATCTACGTAGAAAAATTTAAGGCCTAAATCAGCCCCATTTGTGTATAAAATGAAAAGCTCTTTTTAAAAAAAGTTAAGTTTGATGAATTATTTATAAAATTTAATGTCATGTAACGGCAACTGACAAATTAAAGTTAATAACATGTAGAATGGAGACAACAAAGATCACTTTTCCATGTTCCATATTTTCTGGGAAAAATCGAGATTCCTGGCGCCAAAATTTTCAATTCGTCACCTTAAATTAAACAGCTCCACTTTTATTAAAATCCGTGAAAAGCTAGAAAGCTAGTTATGATTAAAATGATACAACATTATGCGCATGGTTCACGACAAAATCAGATAATTAATAACTTTATACTTCAAAATTTAACAAAGTCATATTCCAAACACTGTTAACACTAAATTTAAAATGATCGTTAAATTTATTTTGCTCATTAAACTTTATAATTTTCGGAAATTTATTAGCGTTATTTAATTTTTCAAACTAAGTATTCTACGAATACATCCTGTATGATACCTACAGAAGCTGAAAGGTTCGCTTCTAAAAAAATCTTATAAAGTGCACGACACCTCCCTGAAGTCAAATTCTAAATGTCATCAAGTAATAGAAACAACCAAAACAAGCTAATCTGATGATTTCTATATCTTCGATATTTTGCTTATCTTTTTAACTGTTTCGGCAGCAGAACTAAGCTTTGTTTTATTAATTTAGACGAGGATCCATTGAAGCCTATATAAGCCTATATGATCTGGGTAATGTTCAAAATATTTCTTATTAAAATATTGCTTGATCGATGTTATGCAATAGAAACGGGAAGTTTTATATATTCATTGTTTTCTTTCTACCAAAAAGTAAGTTTTTTTCTAATAATTTCTGAATTTGAAACATTTGGAGAACAACGGTTACATTGTTATAAACGAGTTGTACTTTGATTTCGAGTAACAAACATTGCTAACTCTTGTCATAACAAGACAATATGGAATCATGAAGAAAAGATTTAATGCCTATGGAATCGCTAAGTGTATTAAGACAAAAATCAGCATTTGCTTAATCTTGTTTCGTCCTAGCGAAGTGGGTACATAACGGCTAGTAGTACGTATATTTTATATCTTGGAAATACGCATTAATTAAAAAAAATACGCGATAACTTAAAAAAAATACATTTTTCGAATATCCGTACGAATTCAAATTAATAGACTCAATGTTACAATTTGTATTATTATTTACAAAAATTTTATATACTATTTACGATTTTAATAATATTGGTATCTATAATAAAAATCAAGATCTATTCTGATGTCTTAAAATCTTTTAAAATTCTTCTATTCTAAACTTTATTTCTTAATTAAACTTGATTCTAAACTTTGATATGTTTGTCAATCTGGATTTATTAATTGATCTATGCGACTTTAAGGTTATTTTAATTAATCTGCCACAAATCAAAAATAACTACTCTGGTTCTGATGCATTTTATCATTATTAGAGACATATCAAAAGAACGAAATCTTAATCTTAAAAGGAAGGTAAGCCTTAAGGATAATCTGAGGAAATAAATTTGTAGAGATAAAGGACTGCTTCATAAAGTAAGGACGTAAAGGAAAAGGTCAAGAGAGAATGAAGTGGGGATAAGTGTTCAGGGAAAGCGGAGGGGGAATGTAAAGGAAATAAAACAATTCAGATGTAAATCAGTGAATAGAAGTTTAATTAAATGAATGGAGTACGGTTACAGGAAAAACAGTATTAACAATTTAAAATGCATTATTCAACTAGTTCACGTATTAACAATTTATATAGCACTTTTCAACTACCTAGTTCACGCGGTTGGGCAGTGGTTGTAAAATGAAACGACTGTTTACCGGAAAATTTGTATAAAATTTGCATATAACAATTTTTTTCTTTGTCCGTTTCGAATATACATTCCTCCCATAATGGTTTATTATTAAAAATTCGTTCACCTTAAATGTTCGCAGATAGAACATTAAGTAATATTATGATAATATTTATTTTTCTGAATAGTTTTTTATCGCCAACAACTTCGTGTCCATTGGTCCTTAAAAGAATTACCTTTATGTTGTATATCTCATAGTTTTATTCAGTTTCATTTTAGTTTCTTAAGTTTTACGTTAAACATATATAATTTGAGCTAGTCGTACTTACTACCCTGCTTAGCGAATCAAACAGCTACAGAATATTTTCATATACGTCACAGTAACATATTTTATTAGCGAAAAAATCTCATAAAATGTCATGAAAGCAAGTAAATATACATAAACAGACAAAAGCATAATAAATAGTGACGGAGGCGCAGACGCTGGCTAGCGTATCAGTTAAGTTTCAAATAAATTTATAATGAACATAACATTATTCGTTATTAATGTTGTTATACATGCAATAAATAATGACTTATTGCATGCTGATGGATATCGAAAGTAAACACGCATAATCTAATCAGATCATATACACGCATGCTGGAATTGCAACGTTCATACTTTCTCGTCGTATGTGCGGTACATGTAAACATCGTAATTTACTTTATTTATATGAATTTCTTTATTAAACAAGTTACTTTTATATGTTCGTGTTCATAATTACAGCGTCTTAGACCGTTTGATTGATTTCTTTGAATAATTAAGTTAGTCGATATAATACAATGTTACTAATACAATATTATCCATTTACGCATGCGATGTGTCATGATTTATCATTCTAATTAATTATATTTAAAGAAGATTAAAATGAAAAGTTCTTAAGAATATAATGAAAGACGTCCATCGAGAAGATAATCCTCCTTGTCGATTTTTAATATGAAACGTTTGTATTTTAATCTTCTATGAGACGAATCAGACTGATGGATTATACGACGAGAAGCTTGTTTGTTTATAGAGTTTTGTTATTTTTCAATGAAACTATACAAAAATCTAAGCCAGTCTAAAGGTAATTAGTCATTAATAAATAACAATTTAAATATATAACTAAAACAAATGGTTTATCAGCGACAATGCATTGTTTTATTTTACTTTTATAAATCATACAATTTTTTCTAGCAAATCTATTCAAAATGTATAAATGAAAAACAAAATAAAAGTATGCTTTAAGGACAATGTTATTCTTAAAACGTAATTTATTTAGCCATTTTTTCTTAATGCCAAAAAGTATTAAGCTTTTGTTTGATTGAAGGTAACTGAACGATTAAAATATTGCATGTTAAATTTTCCGTATTTCAAATAAATCGTTGTTTTCAACTTCTTCGAGCAAGCTATAGAATAACAGCTATAAAATAAAAAGAACAACAGTGTTACATACAATTATTGAAATCAATCAACTGGTTAAAATATTCACTTTTGAGTTTAGCATTCTCTTAATTCATTTCCAAAATTTTAGGTAATGATAATGTTGGACGCTCGCCTGTGACATGTACTAATATGCAGAATGCAACCCACCGTTGGCCATAGAAGGTCTTTGACTACAAATTTTAATTCAAAAAATTTAATATTGATTCGAGAGGATTGGTAGATTTGTTTGTATTATCCTACTAAAGTTTGCCTGAAGAAATTGAAAATAATCAACTAAACGTAGTACTTTCTCAAAATCATCGTCTAATTTGTAAAATATCCAGATATATAATAATAAACCACATATTAAATATGGATGATAAGAAAAACAATATTAAAATATGCCACATATATATTTTTTGGGGAAAAAATGTAGTTATTAATGATTCGAATACATTTTGAAAATAGATTAATAAAATGATTTTAAAAATATTGTTTTATTGATGATTTTATTTATTAAATCTATAATAAATCGATTATAAGAATTAAATATTTTGTAGTAAGAGCATAGATTACGAAAACTAAAAACAGTTCTAGGGAAAAAAAATTAAACTTACGACAAAACAAAAACTTGAAAAAAAGAAAAGTGGCCTCAAATATTAAAAAAATGATAAATTGGAAAGGGTATAAGTATTGAAATTTTCTTTTTATTTTATTTCTCAAACTCTGTAGTAATATGCATTACTACATCGACGTGATCGAGAGGTTTAGCACTATTTTCAATATTAAACAGGCTTACTGGTGCGAAAACTATACAATTTTTTTTAGTACTATGATTAAGTTTATTTTACACTCTACAATACTTTATATAGTGTTTAGATATTTAGATAAAAATCGAAATCTTATTTCTAAATTGCAACGACTAATCCGTGAATTTCTTTTATTGTATATTTATCAGAACATTATCCCGAATGAAACAGTTTTTCAAATTTAACGTCTAAACTCTATTCTCAAGTTGTTAGCCAGGCAACACAATAGAACCGTTTGCTTTCCATACACACCTCGTATGATGAAGTTATTTGCAAATTGTAGAACACCGGCAGATAGACGACGGCTATGGTGAGCGAAACCGCCCACTCCGACAGCACGACCGCCCAGAGCTGAGTATCGAATGTGTACATCTCCGATGGCAGGCCCAGCAGCGAGATACCGGAGATGTAACTGAAATCAATATATACGTTCTGCCTATTAAAAGAAAAGTAGTCCTTCTGGCTCACCTATCACTCTCCCTCTACGTACACATAATAAGGATGTTTTAAAACTTAGTGTAAGTAGGCAAAAAAAAAATTTTTGTTTAATTTTCGCACTATATTGAAAGACTGAGAGCAAATTTGAGTCGCCAAGTATAGATGAGGTTTTTCAACATAAACTTTTACGCAAATTATATTTAATTTTTGTATATATTTTTTTTCACTGCATATATAAATTTTGATTGATTTTTATTTAAAGTTTCTTCTCATTTCACTCTTTTCAGCTACACATATATGTTTTCAATTCAAACAGGTATGGTGTTGGGGATTACAAGCTTCGTCCTCGAGAAGTGAGAGAAAGGGTTCAATCCTGACCGAGGGCGATTTTTGACCAATGAGGTTTTGACTCGAGTCAAAACCACCAACTCTGTGTTCCGTAGAGCAAGTTAAGCCATAGGTTCGAAGGTTGGGTACCATTAACTACTGTTAATGAAAACCCAAACAAAAAGGAGGAACGTAAACAGTTAAAGGTAACCAAATTATTATATCTAAGTTCATAGATGAGCGCGCATCACGCATAAAGTACTAAATGGATTTAGATGGTTATTATAACTACATTTCTTCAACATTTAGTCTTTGAATACAATTAAATTATGAAAGCCTTTTTAGAGTTCTGACAAAATTAGTAAGAGGCGTGATTTTCGAATGTGATCGACAATCATATTGAAATATTGAGAAATTAATGCACATAAATATTGTTTATGAATTAGTCTAGTAATTAGCAAAAACCGTATAAATACCTTTGAAGTACTTTCTGAGATTGTCTTCACAGACAGACAGACAACCCTATATATACAATTTATCATGTATAAGAATTGTTGTAACGATAATAATACAAAAATTATATAAATATGTTATTAGATATTATACTGAATATATGTATGTAAATAAAGATTAATATAACTTTGTAACAATGTAATATCATTCTTAACAAATACTAACTAGTTAGATATTTTTTAATCACTGTTTCTGTGGTTATGAATAGTTGAGTCTCAAAGCACGATTTTTTTTTTATTTCATCAATAACATATGTTTTATTACTGGATGTGACATTAAATTTTGACACAAAATTATGAAATTATTTGGATTTCTAATACATGTTTCTTTATTTCAAGCCCTACTTGATGACCGAAGAAAATTTTAATGCATCAAACACTTCCCCCATTTTCAGGAAAATTATGGCTGGCATAATTTGATGTATCATCTAATCAATTTACGATTACAATGTTAATTAAATCAATAATTTATCTTGTACGTATAAGGCACACGTCGATATGTTAACTATAACATTTCCACAAATAGTAAGTTAACATATGGACGCAATTACACACTGCACAACAACAAAATTCCAATCCGTTTGTTCTTGTACATTCGAAGTCAAAAGATATTACTCGACATTAGAAATAAAAATATTGTTAAGAGGCTAGCTTAGGAGGAAGCTAGTTTAAATTATGCTTCAAACTCGTAATTTTTTTTATAGCAACTTTCATCATCCTCATCTTCATTTGTTCAAGTTATAGTGGTTGAAAGGGATAAGTTCCAATACATCAAAAGGAAACGTGGCAAAGACAGATTGCAGTCTGAATTACGAGTGACGAAGTACAAATTCATCCCTCCCCGATATAAAAAACACAATATTTGTGTTTTCTTTTTAAATTTGTTTAATACACCAAATAGTGGTCGAATGAACGAGTTTTTTATAAACTTTTAGTTGGTTTGTTATTATCATTTCTCACTGTTGGTGTATTGTTTTGTTTAAAGTTATTAAATGATGTATATATTAATTTAATTGAATAGTCGTTTTACTTAGTAACATCTCAATACATTTGTAATTAGTTTTATTGAACTCTTTGTGACTTAAAGTTAGTGCACTAAATATAAGACCTTTTTTAGTACCTTGTTTCTTTTAGTTTGTGCAGTGAGTTTGATAATTTAAAACCTTCCTAGAGTTTGTTGGTTTTGCATATCAATCCGTTTTAAATTTTACCTTCTGGAAATTGAATTACCAAGACATGTAAAAATCGTAATGTCATGTCGGTTTCTATTTCAATTGTAAATTGAATTTTATCAGTGACAACGTTGAATGCTTTCACAACTGAACTAATTTTGTCTTTTGACATTGCGATAATTATATCGTCCACGTAAACTATAAGAAACGGAACTTTAAATGGTAGAGATTCTATAACAGTATTTAATGTACGGACCATTACTATACTATTAAGTGTAGGGTTTGTTAGATTTCCCATACTTTATCCGTCTAGTTTTCGATAATACAAGCCATCGTATTAAAGTATCTTGGACTCGAAACAGAAATTAATAATCGATATTAAACTGTCTTTCGGGTTTGGACGTTTTTTCCAATTCTGGCAACCTTTTTTAAAAAAATCTATGACAATTTGACAAATACAAAAAACACGTTTTTTGCGTATAATTTAATTATACTGTAAAGAAATACTGAAATCATTAGTTTGCCTAATGGAAGGCCGTCCCACGTCTGAAACCCCTAGTTTGTAGTCATTGCTCGAGAATATTTTATCCTCAGCTGTTATCAGTTCTTCGAACGACGTGATCTGCCCACTGCCACTATCACTTGGTGATTTTTTGAGCTATATCAGTCACTTTGGTTCTTTAGTATACTCCCTTTTTTAAGACTTTATTTCGAACAAAAAATTTTAACATAGCCTCTTTCATTGCATATTAAGTAACATTGAGCTCGTTTATGAAACTAGCAGAAAACGATCACGTTTCGTGTCCTTATATCATCGTTGTCGACAAGAATATTTCAAATACTTTTATTTTACGTACCGAAGTATATAAGTCTGGAAAATGCCTTGATTTCTCGAATACCGTCCAGTTGACCTTAATTTTTTAGTAATCTTTCGTCGAAGTTGAATGTATTTAATTGAACAGTTTCAATGTAGATCTATTCTTCTATAACTTCAATTTGAGGGTTCTTGGTAATCTGACGAATTCTAATGATGACGTAGATACGATATGAACATTTGACATATTTTTGTTTTGTACATGTTAATTTTTAGAAATAATTCCTGAGAAAATTAATGGGATCTCTTGAAGTCATTCATGGACTCCTCAATAATTGATAAGTTGATGAATGAACGATTAGTCATAATTGTTGTGACTATATCATCAGAAAATCGAAGGTGATGTTTTGACTGTTGATGTTGATACATATATCCTTACAATTCAAAAGATTTAAAAATCAAAAGCTAAAATGCGTTTTCCAATGTGGTAGTG
>BGZK01002439.1:0-52500 GCA_005406025.1 Eumeta japonica | reverse complement strand
ATTTCGACATCGTTCTTAGTATACCAAAAGGCTTTTTGTGGTGGTAAGGCATGGCTGCCTTGAGGTAAAAATTTTTTATACATCGGTCCACATAGCCGAGATATAGCGAAACCGATTTCTAAAGAAATTGGACTTTTTAGTGAAAAGACCACTTTAGGCTACAAAATTTTCAAGAAATTTTACTTTTTGAATCGAGATGGTCCAGTGGTAGTGTAATATTGATATTTGAAAACAAAACAACAAATTGTTTGACATCGGTCTATGAATAGCCGTGATATATTGGAAACCGATTTTGCAGAAATTGCAAATTTTGGTAGCCCAGAACATTTGTTAATATCGGTAAAATATGGTTATCTGAATGCAAAAATTTCTTTGGACATGGTAAATATAGCCGATATATAGTGAAAACCAAGTTTTTGAGGAATTGGGTCTGTACGCGAACAAAAGAAATTATTGGTGGAAAGTGCAAAATGCGGATAAAAAAGATTTCCAAGTATTTAGACACATAAGCGAATTAAAGATAGTTTTGGTGGCAAAAAAAATTATTTGATTTTACTAAATATCTAAGTTTGTGAGCATTGACGTTAGTTTTGTGAAGGGTATTTAAGATTCGGCCCAGCTGAATATAGCTTTCTTACTTGTTTTATAAAATTTGTTATATCTAACGTCCGAAGGCATAAATAAAGCGCCCTTCAAAATCACTATATTACTGCCGAAACATTTGAACAGGTGTATATTTTTGATTTCGATGAAGACGACGACAATTGGAATAAGGAGAATAATTGTACGTATCCCATGAGTACGTGATTGAAGATGTTGCCAATCGCGAATGAAAGCTAGAATCACGTATTGTACAGCTAAGCGCATATAAGTACGTTTATGTGAAGCCTTTTATGCTCTTAACAGATTTGAATTACTGTCGTTAGAGTTGCCACTTTCTAAAGCACAAATAACATGTTTCGCTCATCTTTGAACTGATGATTTATATGAATTACCAAACGATTTAGAGACATTCGCTGTAACCGGTTAAAAGATATAGAAGTATCACTATTTACTTTGTGTGACAGCTGCTTTGCCCACTTATTCACGTCTTTGCTGGCTATCAATCAGTTTCGACCAAATTTTAAAATTCTAATTATTGCGTCTTTTTAATTTCTATTGCAATTGCTTAAATGCCAGACGTACAGAGAGGTAATTTAAAAATTTTAAGAAAATTGTTTCTGTTATTTTTCTGTTTGACAGCAAGCTGTCTTCAAACAGAAAAATAAGCACATAATCATTTGACATAGTTTTTTATACCCTTCGCTTACCTTCACATACCTTTGAAAATGTGTTTAAATGTTTTTAAATTCTCATTATTTCAATAGAAATAATAGAATATGAAGTAAATGTTTGAACATTTTTTCAACAAGTTTTCTCGAGTCTACTGACGAGCTGAGTAGCATCAGCGAAATTTTGGCGGCATATACACATGCTGAAAGACTAGGCAAAAACAACTAAAAGGTCTTTTGACCTAATAATAAATTTCAAATAAAATTGCTTAATAGCTAATAAATAATTTCTGAGTTATTGGATATATTATTTTACTTAATATCTAATTGTATGTACATGGACGTTAGTTTTGTGAAGGGTACTTAAGATTCAGCCCAGCCGAATATAGCTTTTAATTTATATTATATATGCACGTAGCTCAAAAGGATATAATTTTATTGTTCTCTGCAGTATTTAAACTATAATTTGATGTAATAAAACATTGAGAGATATCTTTTTTTTTTTTTTTGACGAGTAGCACGTTTATTTAGCTAATTCATAATAAAAATTAGTAGAATAATAAATAGAAATTAGTTTATTTTTAATTAGTGCAAATATGTACACATGTATGTATGTATTATTTGTTGAATGAACATTGCCGGCTTGTACTGAAAATGAAATTTTTGTTAAACAATATGCTGACTTACGGTCTTCTCTATTTATTGACATTGTTTTCAATTTTTCAAGACAAAAGGTTGTTGAATTAAAAAGATACCTACAATTTTACATAAACAACTTCTATTTATTTATGATAAACATGTACACGAGAAAAAAAGTTACATCAGTCGCCTCCTAAGATTAAGTATAATGTAAAAAATTTCAAACATATTTTTATTTTTTTTTGGTACGCCTAAAAATACCGTCCTCTTTACTGTGTTCACATTTTTAGTTCGATTTTAAAATTTTGTATACTGGTGTTCATGGCTATGTGAGGGCCAAATTTCTATCTTTAATATCTCAAAAGCTATCCACGACAAGCGTAAACTTTTTCTTTCAAAAATTTGGTTGTCAGGACAACTAATTTCTTTTTAGAGTTTTATACCTCAAGCAACAGAGCACCAAGACTTGAGATGCATGCCAAGGCAAAACCTGATCCCTGAGGAATAATTTAAAGACAAATGAAAAAATTCGCCAAAAAATTAACAGGAATCAAAAGTTCCTTCGAGACTGAAATCCTGAATCAATTTTCCCTAAAGATTTAATCACCGAATAATCGAGCTTCCTATACATCTCTCTGCTTTAAGAAGCAGATCACCAAGGTGTGATGGGCCACCATGAATTAACTTGCTTCCCGCGGGAACATACATTCCGTACAATGGAATAAAAGCAAAATTAAGACAAATTAAATTTCAAGATATTACCAAATCAAGAAGCTTAAGTTACAGAATTATATGCCTTGCTAAAGGCCGCTAAACAGAATTTATAGATTATTAGCGATGGAGATTTTGCTTTAGCGATTTACAGAATAAGTTCGAGTACGAGAACTATTTTCGTTCAAATTGAATTCTCACGGGATGCTCAATTGCGAAAAAAACACACCTATTGTACCACTATTTTTGCCAAAAGCAGTTAAATCTCGACAACAAATTCGGTTGTTTCAACGAATCTGTATTCGGTATAACAACAACTAAATTAACTAGTTTTTAGTGTAGGGGTTAGTAAAGCACCGCTTGCACAAAAACGTGCACATGTATAAATGGAACTAATGTCACGGTCAAATATGGCATGGTTCCTTCAAAACCTTTTTAAATGAAATTTTTTACTGACATTTTAACCGAGTGCTCGCCAACAGAATATTATGGGTTCGAGTGATTGTATATACATACATATTTACAAATCATCGGTTTGGCATATGCTCATACGTATGTGTGTACATATGTGCATGCCAATTAAAGTTTATTTATTTATTTTGTTTTTTCGAACAAACCACAAGCACACACTTGCATAACACTTAAACAAATGTGCAGAAATGCCCATGAAAGTGGAATGTATGAATCACGAATTCCTTTGGGTATATTGCAATAACTGCAGCAAAGTTTAAATGTTTAAAATATAAAAGTAGGCAACTAATCAGCAAAATAAAACCAGCAGTTGGCTAAAACAGATATTTTATATATATATATATATAAGAAGTACAACAAGTAATTGACATGAATCGTGAAAAGAGTGACGATAATGCATACAAACATATCTACTAAGTAAATTTGTACACCATTTTCAAATCAAAGAACATTTGAAAAATTAATTTTTGAGCATTTTCATAAAAATTAAAATAAATTTGAAAAGTTTTAAGTGAAGTATTTAATACAAAATTTTACTAAAATTAATATCAAATACATTTGATTTTTCATGAATACATTCTTTGTATTAAAACGACTGAATGGATGTAACCCCATGTACCTTTTATCCCATACGACAACAATATTAAAAATTATCAGCAATGCCGATACCGACGACACACGTATTAAATTTCGATTCAAGTTAAAATAAATAAAATATATATGTACATGCATAATTAATTAATAATTATTTTTTTATTAATTAATTAATTAATTACGTATTTAATTTTTTTATTCAGACTTAGTTTTTCTATAAACTTTTACTGCTGTGATTGATATTAGATTTTAAAAAAGAAAACAACATTAGCTGGGCTACAGTTAGCTGTTCTGAACCGCTATGCATGTTTTAAAGCTATGTTTTCTGATTAACCCTGAAATAGTGTTGCTTGCAGTTCATTTCACATGTTGAGTGTATTCAATTTGGCTCCATGAAAAATCTCTTAAAATAAAAATGAAAAAAGTAATTTCCCAACCAATCACCAATTTTTTTTTTGCATATTTTCAATAATTTTTGTTAAATATATCTTTTAAGTTTTAATACTTTGATTTTTAGATTTGTTATGAATATTTGATTAAGGTTTTTTTCGTTTTTATAAAAATTAAAAAAAAAAACACAAAATATTTGGAGTTTATAATACTTGTTGTTGTATAGTGCTGCCACAACAACTTCCTGTGAAAATTTCAGCTCTCTAGCTCTTATGGTACCAAGGTTACAACTAGCTCTCAATTTTTAATATAGGGGCAAACTGTAGTTTTATAGTCAATATTGTTTTTAGTATATGTTGTTGTAGCAGTATGATGCAACAATATCTTGTTGACTTGAGTATCGTGCCGCTACAACAATATAATGTGCAAATTTCAGCTCTTATAGTTCAACAGTTACAACTAATTTTTATTAAAATGATTGTTGTTAATTTGGAGATATTCAAGCCAAATCTGGAGTTCTTCAAATTTCTATAGGGGAGAAAATCCCTTTTAGCGGTTATCGAGAATTTTGTCGGTTTTCAAACAGCCTAAAACTGCAACTGTTTTTTATACCCTTCACATACTGTGTAAGGGTATATATAAGTTTGTGATTCCGTTTGTAATTTTTTCAATATTCATTTCCGACCCTATAAAGTATATATATTCTTGATCAGCGTTAATAGAAAAGTTATTTGAGCGATGTCCGTCTGTGAGTTGTTGAAATCAAGTTTCTGAGAAAACTATTTGACTTAGAAACTTCGTTCTTTCACTAATATGTTGCATATTGTCCACGAGGAATCGCTATTTAAATTCAGCAAAATCGGTTCACGAATAGCTGAGATATATCCGAAACACCGGAGGTACCTCGGAAAAATTTGCATTTTGTATGGAAATTTTGAAAATTTTTTGATTTAAAGTAAATATTCGGATTTGACTTAGTCATTAGTGACGAAAAAAATTTTTTCGACATCGGTCCACATATAGCCGAGATATAGCGAAAACCGATTTCTGAAGGAATCGGGGTTTCATGAACTAAAACGCCTTTCTGTGCTAAGAAACACATATCGTAGTGAACTACCGCTGCTTCTAAGTAAAAAATTTTTTGGACATCGGTCCATATATGGAACATATAGCGAATACCGAAATATCCATATATCAAGAAATTGAACTTTTTGGTAAACCTGAACACTTTCCTACACAAAAATTGGCATGTAGTCGTAAAAAATAGATATTTGAAGCAAAAATAATTTTTTCGGTCATCGGTCCATATATAACCGGGATATAGCTAAAACCGATTTCTCAAGAAGTCGGGCGGTTTAGTAAGCCAAAACGCTTTTTTGTGCCAAAAACACATATAATAGTAAACAACAGCTAATTTAAAGTAAAACAAAATTTTTTGGACATCGGTCCATATATAGCCGAGATATATCGAAAACCGATATCTCAAGAAATTGAACTTTTAGGTGAACTGACACACGTTCTAACACCAAAATGACCATGTAGGCGTAAAAATAGATATCTGAAAACAAAAAATTTTTTGGACATCGGTCCATATATAGCCGAGATATAGCGAAAACCGATTTCTAAAGAAACTGAACTTTTTAATACAGAAATGGGCCTATGGTAGTAAAATATAGACTTTTAAAAAAAAAATTTTTTGGACATCGGTCTATATATAGCTGGGATATAGCGAAACCCGATTTCAAAAGAAATTGGACTTTTGGTAAACCTGAACACTTTTCGGTACTGAAAATACCTGAAATAGACAAGAATAGATGTCTGAAGGCAAAGAAAAATTTTTGGGCATCGGTCCATATATAGCCGATATATAACAAAAACCGATTTCTCAAGAAATTAAACTTATTGGTTCAAAAATGGACCATAGTAGTAAAATATAGATTATTTTAAGAAAAAAAATTTTTAACATTGGTCCATTTATAGCCGAGATATAGCGAAAACCGATTTCTCAAGAAACTGGACTTTTTGGTAAACTTGAACACTTTTTGGTACCGAAAATACGTTAGTTTTGTGAAGGGTATTTAAGATTCGGCCCAGCCGAATATAGCTTTCTTACTTGTTTTTCCTGTACTTGTTTGTTGGGTTTGCATTAGAAGTTTTATTTTAGGTCTAATGCAGATACGCTAAAACTTTTAGCCAACCAAATTTTGTAAAAACCAAACTACGAAACAGACTAATAACCAACACTATATATGTACATATCACTAAGTAAAGCATTAAATCAGCAGAAAATTAAGCAAAGTATTAAATTTATATAAGTTACTGTAAATTGTAGCTATGGACTCAAGGTCAGCAATAGATCATACTTCGATTATGAAGTTCCAATGTCTCTTTTAAAAGTAGTAAGAACAATGGATCCGTGTAGTCAAAATACATAAGATTGGCTTCTGTTTTTGGGCAGCATATGAATCAACTGTAAAATGTTTAAAATACAAATTTTTAACTATATCATATAAACGTTTTTCAGTATACATATATATGCACGTACATTTAATTGTATATACATATATAAAATTGAATGTGTGTTTATTTATTTGTTTGTTTTTATTATAGACCAAACCTCTGGACCGAGTTTTCTGAAATTTTATACCAATTAGGCTGGGCTTTGGGAAAAATTATAGGCTACTTTGTTTTTGCAACTACGCCGTTTTTAACGCCCCATTTTTGAAATTTTTTATGTGCCCATGTAGTTTTTAAGAAATTTTATATCAAAAAATCGTATAACTTTGCGGTTTGTGGAGCTAGAGCCTTGAGATTCGTGGGTTGTGAAACTCGCCTTTGCTAGTTTAATATAAAACAGAATAAAATTTATTATGGATGTTAAGTTACACAAAAATAATACGTATTCTTAAAAATTGTTTATTTCCAAAAATGTTTTTATATTGACAAAAGTAAATACACCGAAGGTTTCTAAATGATCACAAATGCTTATTTTATTACTCAAATTTAAGATAAATTACTTGAATTCTATAAATTTTAATTTAATTGCACAGATAATTATAGGCACGGCAAAAAAATACTCTATAACATATTTACAGTTAAAACTATTAAGTTACAGGTGTATTTTCTAAACTTTCCTTTGCCTTAACCACTGCATTTAATCAAATTTTCATTGAAAAGATTAGTTTTTTCTATTGTTTCCGAGGTTATTTGGCTCCACTCATACTCCAAACCTTCTTCAGGCTCTTATTTGCTTCTGTACGTCCTTTTCCGAATACGACGTTCCAATGCATTATCGCTAACACTTTATGTGATTCACGTCCGGGGATTTGGAAGACGGACGAAATTGTTTTGGGGCGTTGTAGAGCAAGCATTCCTTAACAACATTCGATGTGTTCCTTGGATCGGTGTCCTGCTGGAAATACCAGACACCGCTGAGACCCAAAATACTTGCCGATTCGTTTAAACTGCTTTTCAAAATATGCAGATAAACAAATTGGTCGACACTTGTAGCCGCAAATTGCGGCATTCTAACTTTGCCGATATTCAGCCCCAATCAATGACAACAAGCACAATAAAATTAAAACAGTTGAAATTGTCGCTCCGAGAAAGATGGAAAACCATCCAAGCAACAAGTGGAATAAAATGATAAAAATTGGAAGCGATTGATACACATTAAATATAGAAAAGTAAATCAAAGCTCTGGTGGTTCAGTAGTCTAAGCATCAATGCAGAAAACAGTGCATGTTTAGATGAAGCCGGAGTTCGAAGCAAAGGGTGCTGATGGGTATCATAGCAGATATGAAACAGCCAGGTTGTACCTCTAACTATTAAGTCTTCAAATTTGATTTTCTTGTCTTCTTTTAAGAAAGTATCAGTTGCTAATAAGTTCATCACAAAAAATTTCTACTTAATTGAAGGGAAAACTCAGAACTCGGAAGCCCGATTAATATTTGGTAATTATAAAATTAAATAAGAGTTCGAAGAAATAAAGTTAAATAATGATGCTGATAAAAATGATTAAACAAAAATAATGTATATAATAAGTCACGAAGACGAAATTACTAAAAAATTAAGGCTTATGATTCCATTGCCCCATTTTCTTTTATTTTTTCTTATAATTTTAATGATGCTACCATTTTAGTTTCCTTCACGACGCCATCTTCATACAATATTGATATGAAATTAAGTGTAGCCTACATCAATTTTTGTGAATTTTGTGAAGCAGTATGTATAAAAACCTTGATAACAAAACTTGGTCATGTAACTGCAGTTTAATACCCAAAGTGATTAGTTTGAATGAGGTGTGTTTGATTTTATTAACAAAATTGACATAGAAGCATTTTATTCATGTGTTTTAAAAATGGTCGAACTTAACCTTATTTGATTGTTTGAACAAAAACAATTTGTTTTTGAATATTGAATAAATAAGACATGCACTTGACTTCCAGTCTTATTTTTTCCATTCTTAAACTTTTATGTCGACTTTCCATGTTTTTTCACCGATTTTTATCTTAAGCGATTTGGCACTTTTTCATGGAGCTGTTCTTTTAAAATGCTGATACAAGTGCAAGTATTAAGTCATCTTGTCCAACTAACCGAACAAAAGAACAAAGCAATGAACCAACAACTTCAATTGCAATTTAAATTTTAACACAAACTATTTAAGTCGTGTTGAAAATACCACTCATTTAAGATGAATAAATTAAAAGAGAGAACTGTATAGTACATATGTAGCAAAATTTCTATATTATTTTACATACATTATTATTATACATACATACATACTTTAAACATGTGCTTAATTTATCCTTGATGTAAACTTTTTGTCTAGTAAATCACTAAAGTTGTTTCGTTGCGCTGTGGATATGCACATAGTAAAATACATATATAGTTTGCCCCATTTATCATTTTTATAATGCACGGACTCGCCAGCAGCAGCCATATTTTTGTAAGCCAATAAATTTGCAAAAAAAAAAATAGAAATTTTAGTGTAAAAACTTCGAATTTCTGTATAGAAATAGAAAAACAAAACATATTTTTATATTTATTATTGCAAATCGAAAGACCTTTATAGGAGTTTTCTGCAAAATTTACCTCAAATTATATTATTCCTAAGAGAATATTTACATACATATGTATATTCTCAAATGTTTGACAATATTGAATATTTTTTTGAATTCTCATTATTTTAATGAAAACAATAGAATAAGTCATTAATTTTGTTAAAAATCACTCATTTATGTATAGTGCCCGGGAGACTCAACAAAAACCATCAATCACAAAGATGTGTGCGTGCGGTCGTTCTTTTTCATGTACACGTATTTGTTGTCGGCTCTGTTGATAGAAAGTCTAAAAATTTTGATGGCTGTTTTTTTGTATGTCTCCATTTGTGCTTGACAAAAAAATCATTTTTCTGTGTTTTTCGTGAAAAATACATCGCGCATAAAAATAATTCAAAAACATGTTTCAGTTGTGCTTTATTTTTTTTTATGAAAAAATATTAAATAAAACAATATATTTAAATTTTTTTAAACAATAAAATTGCAAATGAAATAAATATTTTTCAATTTTGAGGTGTTTTACCGCAAGAACTTGGCATATAACACTGCACACAAGGTCTGTAATAAAAATTAAAAATTGACATTTTTTCATGCGTATACTACGACGACTAAATACAAATTGTGATTGAAGCTATTATATGTATGTCTCCTTCAAATTCTACAATCATAACGACACTCACACATATGCACTGATTGATGGTTTTGTTGAAAGTTGCTAGGCATCTATGAGGGAATTTAATTATGTATATATGGACAAATTTTCAATTTACATTTTACACGAAAGCAAATTACAGCTTCTATATTCGCGGAATTTGTAGTATCCTATACCTCAACCCACTCAATACCCTTATCAAAAAAGAAGCACGATCTTTCTTATTGAAACATACGCACAGAATTAAATAAATTAGCACTTCATAGAATACGTATGAGTAACTCTTCTGTTTACGTTAAAGATGCTTGCTGATGTGATACATCGTTCCACCAAATTGAAAAAAGAGGTGTTATGATTATCCTCTTCCAACGGTAACCAAATTTATTCTTGCCAAATTCGTCGGCAAACATCGAAAAGTTTTCAGTCATGTGATCTTGAATAAAAGGAAAGTTCGGAATCGATTTACTGCAGGTGTTTTGTTTGCAAAAAAATTATTGAAAGCTAACTAACTTCCATTCTTTTGATACATTTGTGTCACCAAATTTAATGAAGCTAATGGCATCAGATATTTATAAAGGAAACTGAATGATTTTTCCATGTAAATAATGTATATATGAATTTATTAAATAATTATTACATTTTCTAATCGTAAATGACTGTTTTCTTGACTGTTTTCTTCTTGAAGTCTTTTATTACCCACTTTTCTCATCTGCTTCCACTTCTTTATGACTTATATATTTTAATAATTTCGAGACTTTTTCGAGGAATTAGTCATATTTAAAAGTAATATCTTATGCTTGCTTTTAAAGCCTAGATGATCCATTGTCGATTGCTATTTGTTTTGTTATTGTATTTTCAATAAATTACTTTTAAACATAAGCACCGAGTCGATTTCGAGTCTTTTTCAATCTCGCAAGGGATTAGTTTTAATCGTAAAAGTACTAGAGGAAAACTTAGGTGATGTTTGATAAAAGTACTTTGTAAAAATATGTATGTACTTACACTAAAGTACATTTTGTAATTAAATTGTTTTTTTGCTTAAAGAAAGTAAAGGTATGAAAATTTTTGTTTTTAAAATTAAATACAGATTTTGAAGATTTTATTGCAAAAAGAGTTAATTTTTGCAGATTTTGTCACTAAAAGTTCTACGTACTTAAATATTGTCTTATTTCCTGTAAATGTTTGTGACTCAGCAAAAATTGAGCTCAACGTAAATAAAAATATCTTGCCTGAGAACATAAAAAAAAATGTTTCGTGTCAAATACCAATGGCAAAAAGAACTTAAGAAATTATATTATCGTCTGGGTCAGATCAAGCGCAGAGTACAACCTCCTCTCAAAATAAATTGGACTACTAAAAATATTACTGAAATGACTAGTCAATATCGATCAAGGAATAAATTCAACAGTGATTTATACGTATTACTGTTTCGTTCGTAAACACAGTTTTCAATGTATCAAAGTAGAATTTCTCGCATTTATTAATGTTATCACCGCTCAGGACTGTTGAATCAGTACCGTCGTTTTTATGTTTAGTTTCTAAGTGTTATTTAGTTTTATGAAATCTGCAGACATATCTCTGTAGCATATCGTAAGTGCCTTGAGCGAGCATTGCAAATTCACTTATATCTCACTTTGATCAAGATACAAATTAACAATTTAATTTTTTAGCGTGTAGCGTTTTCATTCAGCGTGTATTAAGACAAGATATTATAGTCTTAAAAAATTCATGTAAAATTATTCTGGTTATTGTTTACTCTTCGTTTATAGAAAGAAAAGAAAGTTTTAATAAAGAAATTCAATTCAATTTAAATTATTTTCTGTACTCAGGCGAGTACAGTGGCTGGAATTGACTAATTGGTTAATAAATAACATCATGTAATTTGAGCGCAACTTTTATTTGACATGCAACGCTGACATGGCAGCACTCATTTCGTAGTGAACACAACCACGTGAAGCAAATCTTTTTGACATTTAGCTTGTTTTTGTTTATTGCAAAAAAAAAACAACTACAACCACATTTTTGTTTACATTTATTTTAAGGAGTCTTATTTATGCTAGAATAAAATTTCCTAAAAGATTATAAATAGTTAAGACTTGTAAAGTTTTTTAATATGTCACGCCGTAGAACGAATGCTGCCTCCTATGAACTTTTAAACAGTGAACCAGAACAAACTGATCAACCAGATGGTTTTATAGATGAACAATGGGTGGAACCACATAAAAAATTCCCTTGGAAAACAATATTATTTATATCGTTTTTCTTTGTGGCTGGAGCGGTGAGTAATTGAGGTCATTGTACAAATATTTTTAAACTGTTTATGGAATGTTGTATTTTATTTTACAGACTTGTTTGACGTTAAGTATTCTAGTTTCTACTGGCGTATTCAACGAAAAGTATGCTGATCGAGCATGGCCTCTTTTAATTTTGGGCATATTAATGTTTATACCAGGTGGTTATTATGGCTATATATTACTGTGCATTTTTTTCAAGCGCGATGGATTTACAGTTGAAGATATACCAATGTTGTGAAAAATGGTGACTTAAAGCACGGGTTAAATAAATTTAAGACAAAACACTTTTGCAATATCCAAATATAATTTGTTATAAATATTTATACAATACATAGTTATTTTAAATACTGCTAGTCTTTTACTGTAATTATCCGAATAAAATACATACATCATGATATCTAAAATAAATTGTACCAAAAGAGTGAAAATAATTGCTCTTGTGGTTTTCTTTGAAGTCAAGATTTATTATTATTTGATACATATAACTTCTATAAAATTTTATTTTATTATAGTTATCTAATTTTAATTCCGAAATCAAGGAGATACATATTTAAAACAAACTGGTTTTTATATGTGTACCTGACATTAAAAATGATCGTTGAATTTCACCGTTAAAATTGTAGAATACAAAGTGAGGTATTAATGGAGTGTTCCTAATTATGGAATGATTAATGTAGGTGGTGGTTGCACAATTTCATCGGCCATGATAGAACTTATCGTATATTTATTAAATGCATATGCAAACTTAAATAGAATATATTTCACAAGAGCGTTGAATAATTTTATTCAAATATCAAACCAATAAAATTAGGAGCAAATTTAAGTATAATCTACAATCAGTAAGAGGAAGACGTAGCAGATTCAAGAAGAATTCAATCGCTGAGAAGTGTATGTATGTATGTGTTTTGTTTGTTTCAAAATTTGTCAACATAAATATGTATGTATTTTGTTTCAGAATTTGTAAACATAATTTATAAAAAATTATTTACTGAGAGCGTATTGGTAAATAATATATAAAAATCGACCTAAAGCTTCATTCTTAAAACTGAACTCAAAGGCATCAAAGTTAAGAAAATTAATTATTACGTATGTACGAAACGAAACAAACGAATATATATATCACTTTGAACATTTTTAACAATTTAGTTTTTCTAGTACCATACATATTTAAATAAACTGAGAAAAGTATAATAGAATACGACAGTATTGCTCTTTTTATTTATTAATATGTTAAAGGAAACTTTTTTTTTTATTTATTTATTAGTAGTATTTTAAATACTTTTACAATACATTCTTTTTAATTATTTATATTAATTGATTGTTAAAGCTCTAAGTTATGATTTAATTTTTGATAAAATTAACAAGTTTTTTTCTAAAAATGTTCATATTTGATTCATTTTTTAAAGAAATTGGCAGCGTATTATATCTTCTTAGTCCCTTGTAGAATAACGAGCGTTGCATCAAATTTGTATCTGAACGTTGTAATCGGAAGTCTTGATTATTCCTAAGATTGTACGGCTGAACGTCACCAACATATCGTATTTGTTCTAATAAATATTCAGGTGCATCTCCCATCTCCATTTTCTTGATAAACGTTAACGTTATATTCATCCATTTTAGCGTATCTAGCATTAATCTTATCGGTGTGTAACGGTTGCATTTTAAAATGGCGCGCATTGCTTTATTTTGTAATTTTTGTAGTCTATTTATTTGATTATCTGTACAACATGTATATATTATTGTAGATCCATATTCAAAATGTGGTTTAATTATAGTGTTATATATGTTTATTGCTATTAAGATTGAGACTTTATTTCTAATTCGTTTAAAAAATCCTATTTTCTTTCCAATCTTTTTACATATATATTCTAAATGTTCTTTAAAATTTAATTCGTTATCTATTATAAAACCCAGATATTTTATACTGTTTACTTTTTCAATTATTACATCATTTATTTTAAATGTTATGTTATTGTTCATATTAATTTCCATTATTTTTGTTTTACTTTCATTTAATTTTAACTTATTCATTTTCAACCATTTACTAATTTTGTGCATATCTTCTTGCAAATTTGTATAACAGATTTTATCAGTTGCTGCTTCCGAGAAAATTAAGGTGTCATCAGCATAAAGTAAAATTTCACAATTTTCTAAAATTTTTTCCATATCGTTAATATATATAATAAATAAGAGCGCTCCCAGAATTGAGCCTTGAGGGACCCCAAAATCGTTTTCTATTTCCATTGATTTTACATTATTAACTTTTGTTGTCTGCCTTCGGTTGCTTAAATAGGATTGAAACCATTTTAATTCAATGTCCTGTATGCCATATTTGTATAATTTTTTTAGTAATATATTTCGATCTATTGTTTCGAATGCCCTTTTAAAATCTAAAAACAGAGCCACCACTTTATTATTTCTCTTTACATATTTCCATCTATTTATAACATAGTTTAAACCAGTCTCACACGAGTACTTTTTTCTAAAACCTGATTGAAATTTTGATAGAATATTATTATTTTCTATATATTCTTCAAGTTGGTTTTTAACGACTTTTTCGATGATTTTTCACAAGTTTTAAGTCCATTTATAGGCCGGTATTCTTCACATTTTACTGTATTTTTATCTTTTCAATTGGTGTTATCATCGATTCCTTCCAGCTGTTTGAAATGTTCCATTTTCAAGAGAGTTGTTTACTATATAAAGTATTTTATTTCCTAATATGTCCCAGTTATCTAATATTAATTTATTATTTATTCCAATGTAATCTGATTTTTATTTAATTCTTTACATATTGTTTTTAGTTCTTGCATATTTATTGCACGAAATTTAAATTTAATGTTTCTGACAGGTATTTTATCTTCATATTGCACATAATCAATGGAATTATTTATTTCCTTTATACTGTCTACAAAATAATTATTAAAATGTTCAGCTAGTTGTAAATTATCTCTATATTCTATATTTTTAAATATCACAGATTTTGGGTTTTAATAAGTTGTTTTATTTTACTCCACATCTCTTTTGATTATTTGTATTATTTATTTTGTTATCTACGTATTTGTTTTTCTGTTTTCAATTTTAGTTTAAAAATTTCTTATTGCTTTGTATGCATTCCATGCTTCATCAGTATTTTCAATAATTGCTCTTTGATATTTAGAAATTTTTTCTTTTCATAGTTCTAAGTTCACTGTTAAACCACATATTATTATTTCTTCTTTTATTTTCCTTTTAGTGGTTAACTTTTTATTTGCACTTTCTAAATTTTTATCGAAATGATTTACATAATGGTCTAAATTATTTACTTCATTACAATCTATTATTGCACTTATTTCATTTCTAAAGCGATTTTTATTATATTTAAATACCTCCACTTCTTTTATTTCTTCGTTATATACATTTGCATTATTTATGAATATGTCTAAAGATTCGTGATCTGCTATTTTGTTATTTGTATTAATTACTGCTGATATACTTTCGTTATTTGTTATTACATAGTCTATTAATGTTTTTGAGTTTTTGTTATCCTTGTGCACACATTTATTATTTGTTTAAGATTTATTTTTATAAAAGTCTTTGATCCAATCTATATTAAAATCTCCTACTATTATAATATCACAGCTTTCTTCACATAACTCCTCCAATATCTCTTGAAAATCATTACAAAATTCAGTTTTTTGGCCACTTGGTGATCTGTACACTGCAATTATCATAAATGACGTCTTTTCATATTTTGCTCTATAAGCACTAATCCAATATTTTGTTTCTTTTACATATTGATTAATTTTCTTGATATCCCAATATTTTTTAAAATATAAAATTACTCCACCAGTTTTATTTGAATTAGATAATGTAGTATAATGATTGTATCTATTTATTTCTATTTCTGATTCATCTACAGCCTCTGTTAAATGTGTTTCAGATAAAACTATAAAATCTGGTTCATTTTCTTCAATTATTATCTCAAGTTGGTTAAAGTTATTAAGCAGCCCTTGTATATTGGTATATACCCGTGCCATTGTTTTGTTAGGCCTCGAGGCCTATTCTTCTTTTTCAAACTAAGTTTATTTTGGTAAACCGGACATTCTCTATTATTCGTGTTGTGGTTTTCATCCAATCCTAAATTGAGCCTTAAGTTTTCTTTTGCACAGTTAATACATTTTTTGATAATTTCTTTGTTGCATTCACTACTTTTATGTTTACCATGGCATTTGTAACAAATCTCTTCATTTTTACAATCCATAGCTTTATGATTGTAACCCTGACACTTGAAACACTGCATAATACTTGTACCATCGAAGATTCTGCACCTATCCCATCCGACATTGATTTTTTGATTTTGCATAATTTTACTATATGATTCATTTGTCTATTTTTATTTTGGCATTATATATTGTTTTGTTGAATCTTTTTGTTTCGAATTAAAAACCCTTACAGGTTTAATGATGTTGCTTTTCGTCAGAGTCTATATTTTGTTGTAACTGGCACGTTGCAACATTTGGATATTTTAAGCAATAAAAGGGATATCATTTTGAATGGCAGTCGTAAAGCAGCTCTGGGCTGGAGAGGAATTTCGTTGTCAATCACGTTGCTGATACCTCCTTTGTCAAGGCATAGGTCGTGCACAGTTATTCACACGAATATTCAAATATTCTGTTAACAACATCTTCGGCATATTGCCTTCGTTACACGCCGATATTGTGCACATGTATTTTGCAAATTTACTTTGTAAAGTATATATGTATAAATAAATAATTTTGAATGAAATGTGCTTAGGTTACTATATAAACAAATCAAAATGATTTATTGTGTATTGAGCAATTTTATTTGAAATTTATTGCTTTAGGTCAAAAGTCCTTCTTTATAGTTTGTTTCAACTTCAAAAGCCCGCTAAGATGTGTTTTCGCAAATAAGAGTAATTCAACTGATGTTTCATTATTTATTTATTTAATAAGTAATTGCTACTTCAAAACAGAAAATCTTAATTTTTTGGTCTAGTTGGACGTACAAAAGTTTTAAATATTTATTTATTTGATATTTATTATTATAGGTCAAAAGATCCTTATAAATAATTAAACAACAGTTGAATTGCTCGATTTGCGAAAACAAATTTTAGCGGGCCTTCAAATCGAATCAAATACTAGTATGGGCAACTCTGTTAAAATGAATTTAAAGTGAATACTAGGCTTGACACTAATTTGGCTACGTCATTTGACATTTGTAATACTGTTGATAATTTGTTGTTATTGTAGATAGTTGCAATTTTTGAAGCCGGTGAATAAATTTATTTGTAAAAGCTTCAGGTTATAATAAGGAAGACATTGCAATTTTGTGAAATTCTATTAGGAAATCAGTCATGTCTAATAATAGTCAGTGGGAGATAGTGACTAAGACGAAAACAAAAAACTTCGAAAGGAAGGTGGTGGCACATAAGGAAAAGAAAAAGAAGAATTTTTATTGCCGAAATTGGAGGAAATTTGTAAGTAAAATCTGAAATTTGCAGGCTGATACACCATCTGATCATATCATGATTATGGGATAACGATAGACTGAACTAAATCCAACGATAGTTTCAAGTCTAAAAGTTCTTCGCCTAAGAGACACAACAAATCTTCTAAAGTATCTAAACAAAATCGTGATCCCAATAAGAAAACTAAAGTTGATAACTTACGAAGAGTAGATAAACCCAAGAGCCTTGAACAAGCTTTCAAAACCTTAGCGGCCGATGACTTTGTATCTTACTTAGAACATTTGAAAATTTTATATCCTGGCTCCAAATTGACCTGGCTTAAGGAGGTATTTATAATAAATCTATCATTCAATACAGCTTTTTAATTAAAAAAAATTGTTAAAAGTTTATTATCTTTTAAATCTTCAGGTAGCCAATTATTTAAACTCAAATTTACTTTTGACTGTGATCCTGTATTTCATGGAAAATCGGTAGCATATCCCAGCAATTTAGCTCGCCTGCTTTAAAACATGCTGTACTAGATTTTCTCTCATCCCAGGGTGAAGCCAATCTTGAGTATTTCTTTAATTATACTCTCTTAGAAAATATGTACCGAGATGAACAAAATCTTCCCGTTGTTGGGTATAGGTAATGATTTAAATATACCCATGTACTCGCTAAAATGTGTTATCAATGTTATCTTTTTAAGTTTCTATTACAATTAATAGCGCAAAATTGGCCCCAAATATGTTCAAGGAAATGGCTAACAGCCATAGTTAAGGGATTCTTACCAGAATCGTAGTAATATGTTTAAGCATTTTATGGGCAATAGGTCAGGAGGTTATCAAAGCCAATGGAAGGAATAAAAGGTAAACTGTTATTAAGTTAACCTTTTAATGAAATTTATAAATAACTGAACTTATTGCTGCACAAAGTCTGGCAGAACTTAATGTTACCAAATTTAACGATGAGAAGTTATTGCCGCTACATTTGTGAGTATATTGAAAAAATACTAAATACGGCAATTGATCAACGACTAAATATCAATCAAAATGAATTTTTTGCGATTTACAATGTATTGACGATGCAATATTCCGTGAATGTCTTTAAATCGCAGTTCATCTTTATTTTTGGTAAGCACAATCATTTTTCAAAATAAAAACTTTTACCAAATTGCTATTATTTAATAGCAAAAATATATAGCTAACACCAAGAGCCATGTAAATCTCTTTGTCAATTTGCTAAGACGTAATGAAATAAATGGTTGCATATCAGCTTTATTACATAATGATGATTGTTTTAAAGTTTGGAAAATGAATTATAAGAAACAATTAGTTCCAACAATTAACTTATTACAAAAAATAGGTGAGTGTGGTGATATTATATTTTTGCATAAAACTTATTATTTTCCAAAAATTATTCTTCGCTATTATTATTATATTGTTATTGTATGAATGTTGCTAATAAGAGTGAAGTACATATTTAGCGATACAGAAAAATTTTTTGTCTTCGAAAGTGCTTTTGAATTTATCATTATTTCAATAGAAATAATAGAATATAAAGTAAATAATTGAACATTATTCACAAAGATTTTTCGAGTCTACTGACGAGCTGAGTAGCATCAGGAAATGTCGGTGGCATATAAAGATGCTGAAAAACTAGACAAAACAAAAAGTTTTAAACTTGAAAAAATAAATTTATAAATTTTCTTAATGATTTATGTATGTTTTGTAGGATCAATTATTTTTAATTATTTTACCTCTGGTGTTATCTCATTTTTGTAATTTTTTTTAGCTATTTAGTACAAATATACAAATTCTTAATTAGTTAACGGTTGTTTATGAAATAGCAATTACACTTGTTTTCAGTATACTATTTTGAAGCAGTGTTAGCAAGTTCATAATATTGAAATTGAAGTTATAACAAAACCGTAGTAATCTGTTTTAGGGGAGAAAGTATTCCCAAAATAAACCCTTCCTTCCCAAAGCGGCGGAACTATACGTAAATTAGCAGATCCTTGATTCTTTTCCTCGGCAGTTTTATATTTATTTTCCTTCTCTTCAACAGTGAGTTTGTTTTAATAAATACTGTTACTTTTATTTATTTATAGAAATTGAACTATTTGATAGCGCTGCTAGCCTAGTCATGTCAGAAACATTCCAAAAATTTTTACGTGAAGCTGAAATTTTAAACGCGGAATTGGTTGGAAGTAAGAGACGGGACCCAAATGTTGACTTGCTGATTGATTTGGTCAAGGTGAGTTGCTAAAGATATGTATAATTTTGAAGATAGTTATACATGCACGAGTATTTCGTGAAGAGTATTTTGTGTACATATGTATGTTTATAAAATTGAAATGCAGTATGCACATGTATAGTTTTAAGAGGTTTCAGTATAGAATTTATTGGCCAATTTCTGTAATGTCGAACGTATTCATTCTTCGTTCAATTACATTTACTGCCTGTTCCTCTATTTCGAATACTTTCAATTGTTCGCAATATATTTAATACAAAACAAACTTTAAAATTTTGTTTTTGTATTAGATGTGTTTATGTGAACGATCGAACATGTTCGAACTAGAGGAACTGGTTGTTAAAGGCCGTGATACACTATCCCACACAGTCGTACGATTCATTCACTTGAAAATAACAGCAAAGTCTGAAAGACTTAAAAATCGTTTAAATGGCATTGTGTGTGCCACTGTTACTGCACGTCTCCACGCTCAATAATTATTTCCGTACATAAGCAATAACGTCGGCAGAATAACAGTAAAAATGTTTATGTGTGCTTATGTTCTTAGGCGGAGAATACGTACTGTGAATTGGGCATAAATCAATAAAATTTTGTCAAGAATCAATGTATCCTAATACAAGAATATATACTTGTAATAAATTTTAAATATGTTCTCTGCTTTTAAAGAGTTTTTTTTTTGTGGAAATAATTAAATTTTTAAGTTTTATCTTATTTAGTTTTCAAGAATAACATAACCTTTAGATATGACAACGAAATTTGACAGCTTATGTTAAACATTATTTCTTCTAAAAAGTATGAGCAACTATTTCGCAATATATTTGCAAATAAGCGTCTTTGCGGTCCACACGTAAACATATTGTGGTGGCAATAGAATTTGACAGTTGAAAACATAATTATTTCCAAGTTTATTGCGCGTGGAGACCCCAGGTTATTCAAAAACAGCTTTACAAAGAAATCGCATGAAATGTATCATTTTATGAAAATTTTCATAAACTTTCCAAATTGGACAGACTTGTCAAGAAAATCTGCACTTTTCGACCACACTATCGTACTTTTGAACACACACTGGTTTTTGACAAATCGTACGACTGAATAGGATAGAGTATCACGGCCTTAAAACAAAATTTTGCACGTTGTTTGTTAAATAGAATTAGGCAATGTTGCTAATTGTCTGGCAACCTTAAATAATGACTTTTCTTATCAAGGGTTCATCATTTGCGTGTTCATTTCATAGAAAAAAAACGAGTTTATTTTCAAGAAGAAGACAAAAAAAATTTAGTGACTGTCTACAAATTAAGTGGAGAACGCCGCCGATTTTTAAGAAATAAAAGTGAAGCAAAATATCTAGTTAAAAGTTGAATTAAATTGAATATTTGTGCTGAGTAATTCGATACATAATTTTTATTTAGCTACTGAAAATATTTTGCTTTTAATTGAAATGTGCAACGTGTTTTTTCCGCGAAAGCAAATTCAACCTTTGATATTCCAAATATGTAGTGTATACACGATGACGATTGTGGAAAACGTCTAAATTGATTAATAAATAAGAACAGGGTTACGTATATATGCAGATGTTCTACCGGTATTTCATTTTACATTAAAAATTTTACTTTCTTTTATAATTTAGAAGAAATCTTGCAAAAAAGTAATAAATAATTGTACGTATTTAAATTTTTGGAGTCGTGTGTGTATGCTTAATGCCTTATTAGTTTATTCATCGTCAAGCGCACAATACAGTGCCAATATATGTTTGTATGCCATGTTGAATTGTTACCTATGGAACTAGTCTTGTGATGCCAGACTAGAAATTTCTTGTTGCAAGTTTGTTTAATGAAAATTTCGCTAAACAAAATTTCTAATACAACTTGAAGTCACAAAGTGGCGTGCCACGAATTCGTTTCTGGTATAAAAAAAAATTTTTGCGTACAGTGATTTCTTGCTTTTCATTTACGACATGTAAAATAATCATTCAAGCTACCTTCAAAGAAAAAAAATTATATCTTTAGTATTAACGGCTGTATCCATAAAGGATATGGGGATTATTCATAAAATGCATATTATGTTTTATTTCTATGCAATACCTATCTGTCAAATAAGTATTAAACATACTATTTTTGTGAATGCACCCATATTTATTTAATTTGAATTGACTGCAAAATTGTTGTTTATTTACTGCCTTTTCCTCTATTTTGAATCCTTTTCGATCGTTCGCATAAATATATTTAATACAAAAACAAATTTAAACATTTTGTTTTTGTATTAGATGTGTTATGCGAACGATCGAACATTTCGAAATAGAAGAACTGTCTGCTAAAACATGGCACCGTAAAAATTCCATTATCGATTAAATTTTAATTTGTGTACAGGTAATCGTTCTGTTGCCAATTATGGGCGCCACGAAATGCGCTATCCTTTGCCAGTATGGTGACTTTCGTCTTTGTAACACGCAAAAAAATATATCTGATATTCGTCCTGTATGTAGTTATGGGCAAGTCGAATTTATATATTGATAATTAAAACAACATTGTATTTTTTGTTGCTTGCGTCGGTCTATGTGCAAAAACAAAAGGCAAAACAAAATAAATAAATTGTGTAGGTACCTACAATGACTAAAAATAATTAGGAAAAAATGGAATCTTGAATGAAAATATTGTTTTTTTTATAGGATGAAGTAACTATTTAGCTTTGGGTTACGGTAGTATTTTACGTAGGTTTTAACTTTCCGGCATGTACTTGGCTCTTTTGAAAAACAAGTATCTAATTACCTACCACTGTTAAGTCGCTAGCAGATCTCTGTTAACTGCAAAATGTTACTTGGCTGAAAGTTGTGCTTGTGTGCGTGGTGTTCAAATCCGAATTTATCTTCACATACATAACGATACGTCATTTCGCCGAACCGACACCGATACTCAAAACAAATATCGCCGATACCGATTCCGATGCGCTTATTGAAATTGAGCTCAATTAAAAATTAACGTCTGCAATATTTATGATTTTATGGCGTTCAAGGTTGATATTAATAAGATTGAAAAGACAACGAATTGAAATTGAGATCAATATAAAATTAAATTGAAATTATAATAAAACAACATTGCAAAGATTAATATTCGTGCAAAGTAAAATAGAAAAACAATTTCATAATGTATTCTGTTTTGATTTTATGTTCTACTTTTAATGTGTTATTTCTCATAGTAGTCATGCAAACTAAGAGTTCAAAATATTCTAAAAATAAACATGTATAAGAAATATATATAAAAACATAAATATCGCCGATTAATCGGCATCGGTATCGGGTGCATCCCTAGTATAAATATCTATATACATAATTATTTATTTGTTTATTTAATTATACTTTACACAATAAATATATACAAAGTATATTTTGCAATATGGGCCGAGTAACTGAGACCATACGCTCAAGATGGTAACAGAATATTTATTAATTGAGACCAATCAATCAATCAGTGCGAGTGAGACACAATACTCTCCAAGGCCAAACAACAAAACAAGCCTGACCGCACTTAAGAAATAATTACGATGACGCGAGAGATGTTCTTCAGCCCAGAGCTGCTTTACGACTGATATACCTACATAATTATATTTTATTGATGTTTTATAGAAGTATCCATTTTTATTTTTAAAATTGATGTATCTATATTCATTTATTTATTTAATAACACAATAACACAAGCGCTTTATTCCAAAAATACAAAGTTATAATAGCAGGGAGTTAACTGCAAAAATTTCTATCTATTTTATTTAAAATGTGGTATAGTAAAAATTTTGCTATCAGTTTTATTGCCGTTAAATTTGTATACTGGTAGTCATTCTGTTGCGAATTATAAGCGCCATGAAATGTTGGTACCGATTTTCGTCTCTATAACATACAAGAAATGTATATGGGAGGAAGTGATAAACAAATAGAAAAAATTGCCTATATTTTATCGATGTTTTATAGAAGTATCGATATTTATGTTTTTATTAATTTTTTTTTTTATTTTTTATATCAGTTGATACATCGATACAATGACTTTTTAGTAATCAAAATAGGTACAATTGCTTATCACAAACAATGAGCCCGTGTACGGCGAACGATTTATGTTATGAATGTTCGCATTTCGAAGGTATCTCTCCAAAGTTTTTATTCAGTGCTATGATACGTTTTATTAAAATCAGCCACACTGTATCCATTGCGAAAATCGATTGTTTCCCGTTAATAATTGATTTTTTATTAAAATATATCTAACTGGGTAATCATCTATAAAAATAATGAAAAAATCACATATAGTTTATTGTTGAATTTACAATCCCCATGTTATTATCAGTGTACCATTACAAGAAATCAGTACGTGTTAGTAATACCTAAAACGAAATAAAAACTAACTTGTGTTTAATATATAGTACACATACATACATATGCACCTACCTAGAATATAAAACACTGTGTTAAAAGCTGCATTAAGATTTAAAAAATGCCAGTGCTAATTTACTTATTAATAACAATATGTATTTAAAATCAGCAGTGTCGAAATTTCTTTACTAAAATGAATTTCTGTTCAAATGGCGGTAAATATACATTCCCACCGGAGTTTCGACGTTTATTTACTAATGTAGGTACCTACGCTATAACTTAGCAGAGCATTTTTTGCGTGAACTCAAACAAAAATTAATATTCGAACATTTATTTGGTCACGGAGTTTTTGACGGTTGATTTATTGTTGTTTATTAATTTAAAATGTTACTGTTGATTATTGATCAAATCAACGTAAGTGTAATTTTGTGTTTTCAAATAAATTTTCCTACTCAAATTTACATAATTATTTTACCGTGTAGAGATAGTTGTTATATTCTAAAAGTAAATTTCCTAAAGACTTCCGTACCGTTGCAGAAACGTTTTTGCTTATACGTATTTATAGGTACACTATACTTTTGTGTATGTATTTACGTATGTATATGAGTTGCCATAATTTTTAAAATGAAGCATTAATCAGTTTATGCTGAATGTGCATATATACATACTTAAGTATGTACTTTTAATAGTAAATAATACATATGTACAAACGATAGTTGGTTCTAAGATACGGAAGAGTTCAATAAACAGTGTTGACTTAAAATGCACATGGTTTCATAAATAATTTATTATAACTGGTGAATGTAGTTTTTTTTGTTTCGAAAATGCTAAAAGATTTACTGTTGATCTTTTAAAATTATATTTTCTTCTATCTATTTATATACATACAAACATATGTATGTATACACAAATGGACATGCATTATGTCTAAGTTGAAGGCTTTTAAACACAATTCTCAGCGCAGGTAAAAGGTTTGCAAAACAATAGAACGATTACAGTTTTCTTAAATTTTTGTGTTTGATGACGTTGACAGTACACATACATATGTACATACATACCTTCAGTCTAAGAACCTGTTTTCAAAAAAAGTATTTTGCTTTGTCTGTATTTTATCGCCATTTTTTTTTTTGTGGTGGAAGAGAGATTGTTTGAAATTTTTGCATTTCAATTCAATGCCTACTTTAAAAATTTAACAACGGGGATAATTAAATAACTACGTTTCCAACAGTAATAACGTAATGAATTATTTCATAATTAAGAACCACATAACTAAGATTGGCATAAGGTTTTAATAAAATATCAACTTCAGAGAAGCAAGTTGACAGCATTTTTATCACAATTCATGAAACTCGCCAATCATAAACGGTACACATCATCAATTCTTTATATTAAATTTATAATTTATAAATTTATATTGTATATGTATGTATGTGTATGTATGTTCAAACAAATTGGATTTTTACACATTAATCTCTAAATTTAGGTAAATGTTATAATAAAACATACATACATACGTACATACATATGTATGTACATACTTTTGCACTTGAATAATTTGAAACTTCTATTGGTAATTACTGATAAGAGTAGTTAAATAGATGTCAACATCAAGAATGTAAAATAATCTTTGCTAAATACTTTTCTTTTCAAGTTTGTTATTCCTTATGTGTTTAAAACACTTGTTGTCTATTCTTCAAGTGTATAAATAAATAATAAATATGTAATTTGTTTATTCAATTGTTTAGTGATTGGGCCTATTCGTAATTGCCATTTGATTGATTTTAATAGCCTCATACATACACTACTACTTATTTCTTTATAGTTTTGTCAACAAAATTTCAAACTTTCCTAACCATTAGTGGCTTTATTCGCAATTGTTAACTTAAGACCACTATTATGATTCATAATTCAACAAGTTGCATTTATATACATGCATAGATAGATAAAATCTATTTATATTTAGCCTTGGCCTTTTTAAAATTTTTACATCAGTTAGCATGATGGATGTGCAGATAAATACATATTTGAAAACCACAGACACCAACCACGGCTTCTATCGAAGACACATTTTGCAGTTAACAGAGCGCTGTTAACGTCTTCGAGATTCGAGAAAAACGAACTTTAAAAATTCAAGTTGCTGTCAACCACGGTTGGTAGAGATTATCCTGAAGCTACCAAATGCCTACGGTACCGATTTAGCACCATGCACATATTGCCTGTTAACACACAAAAGAAGTTGGTAATTTTATATGCGCATAATTTTATATTATACATAGAGTTAAGAAATAAACAGTGTTTACAAACAACACCATTTGACACATTATTTCATAACTGTGTATCTTAAGATAAAAATCTCTTCTATATAAAAACTATAACGCACACATAGAAAATTAAAAAATATATATCCTATTGCTCCGTCTAGACCATCAGAAATATATGCTGATATAGCAGAAACGATATAAAAAATTTAATATAACAAAATCACAATGATATGCCGAGATTTGTTAAAGCTAAAATTCGATGGTCCCTTCAATATGCAAACAAAATTTGTCGTTAGAAAGTTAAGCATTCGATAAATTAGAAGTCGTATCTAAAATATGATGCTTAATATTTCTTTAATCGACTTCTTCAGCAATTTACCAAACTCCAATCTAAATTTTGTATTTACAAAATGTCACAACAAAGTGAAAAATTCAAATGGTCTTTAATCTTTTAGTTAAATTTTTTTCAATTTTTGCCTGAAATTTTTATAATGCCGTTTTGTTTCATTTACTATTACATGCCAAATCTCGATTCATTTGTTTACAAGCCTAAGTTTAGCAGTGCAAAAGTAAATAAGAGAGTAGAAAACATCATCATGTTATCAGTAGTCATTCACTCTTACTTAATCAATATAATGACTGCACAACCCAGTTGGTCATGTTTTGCAGACGTGTTTTCTTAAGGCGTGTGTTGGCAATGTAAAATTTTAAAGACAGTTAATAAGTCACAGAAGTTTTTTTCGAACAAGTCGTCGCAAAATTTACACACGAGGGAGAAGCATCACTTTCGTTTAATATTACCTTTTGAGACCAAACAAGTAAATTCATACTTAAATATATACTAAAATGTTTCAACTTATTGACGTAGAATTTATACACGAGAATATGATTATTAATATTACATTAAAACAACTGAGAGCCAAAAATTTAAAATGTTGCGATCGTTTTGGGATTTTGACGCGATTTCAGAGATTAACTTAAAGGAAGCTGCAATCGACAAATATCAGGCATGACAAATCTTAAAGTAACCTTCAGCTGTATCTGGCCAGAGTATCATCTGCGACAATTTGTCAATAGGAAAATACAGTAATTTAATACATATTGTATGTACATGCACTATATACAAAATCACTTTCTTATTATATGTAACTGTATGCAGAGAATGACTATGCAAACATTTTTTCATCGTTTTTATTTGCTGTAAATCTTATTACTCAGTTATCATTTTATTTTTATCTGCATATTCATTCATAGGATTTTTAAATTTTAACAAAAATTTAAATTCTTCATCGAACGAGTATGTTGTTTTCTTATCCCACTTTTAAGAACAAGAAATTCTTCTTAATTTCTACAATAATTAGCAACAAAAAATAAATGAAGGGAAGTTTTAATAACTTTAACAAAAGTTTTTTTTTTATTCTAATTCTGTTAAAATTGTTCAATTTGCATCGGTTTAAAAGAAGTAACAAAACCGACCGACATACATAAATTAATATTCAAAAAGTGTGTGTACAAAAAATTATACATTTAAGTTTATTTAAAGAAAAGAAATCAATAATGAATCGAAAATTAATTGCTGTCGGTATACAAATGGTGTTATAATTTTACTTTCGACTTTGAATTTAACTCTACCAAGAGTTATTAATTAATATTTTTAAAAATAAAAACTTGATTGATATAATGATTAAAAACTGATAAAAATTATTTATAATCGTTAATGTGCTTCATTGCGCTTGACTGTTAAGGTCTTGTTAATCGAACGTTGATGTTAGTTAAATGCAAATGTACCCACAACGTACAGAAGTTTGTGCATTTTACCGGAGGTTTATAAATGTAGAAAGTCGGAAATCACAATGCAAGTAAAGCTGAGCCGGTTATCTTTAGTCGATGGGGAAAGGGGAATAAAAGAAGATTCAAAATTCATAGCACTTGCAATTTGTTTTGCTTTCATATTAAAATGCACAAACGTATGTGTAAATTCAAAGCAAACAAGAACAACTTAAGAAATAAGACTTGTCCAGTGTAAACATCAAAGGAAATTTAAAGAAAAAGTTGTGATAAGACGAAGAAAAAGAAATGTCGTATCATATAATATATTGAATATATTATTCAATATCTTTCAATCAGAATTTGAAAATTTGAAAAATTCATTTTCTTGTATAAATTTCGGTTTTGTCTCGATGGATGTCATTAGTTTCTGCACAATTATTCGATCCACCGTTGCTGCATATTTTCCTAAACTGTTGTTTCTAATTCCCCTTTGATAATTGTACAATATTGTTCGATTGGCCGAAGGTGTGAACAATTAGGTGCGTTCATACATTTTAAAATCGATCTGGTTTGTGAGATACCAATTCATCTCTATATTTTGAATAATACAGAAAACTAAATCACGGCAAAATTTTAACGAGGAGCGAGCGGTAACATATAGTAGAGGCCAGCAAACGTTTCTGCAAGTACTCCATATAAATTTCCGAAGACATTGTCATAGAGGCAACGCAAGGGGCACTTTTTAAACTACAATTACAAATGGCTTGCCAAACCATGCCACTTTTACCAAATTTGTCCATTTTTTTTGTCTTGTATTTTGAATTGGCATCTGCTCATTTTATTGCAACATAAAATTCTGATCCTGGCAAATGTTTCAGGTCCGTTTTGACATAGGTTTTTCATCCATAACTATACAGTTGTTTATTTTGTTAAAACACGTTTATAAAGTATTTGTGCCCATTTTTGCAATTTTTATACTCTGCTTTTCCGTGCTCACTCTAGTGTTATATTTTTAGCTTGTTCATTGTCTGAGAGTCCTGTGTTCTTACAGGAACTTTTTTCCTTTGTTTCTTCTTACGATCTGTCTGATTTTGATGAAAATTTTGTACATTTTTTTTTGTTTTGATTTTTCATTGGCCACCACGCGTTGCTGAATAAAAACATTTTACAGAGTAACGACAATTAAGTCCACAAAAAAATATATAAAAAGAAATGCAATGATGGCATTAGTTTTTCAGATGCTTATTAAGTGCGGCCAGATTATGTGAACAATGTATATCGTTGATATTTCGGCATCGGAGATGTCGATGAGCTCTATAATATAAAATTTATCTTGAGCAACTGTGCTTATTTTTTTTTTTATCAACAATGTCGGTTTTTACAATAGCCTTGGAGTGATTTGAGTCTTAATTTCAAATTTCAATAATCATAATCGTTTTGATAAATATTTAAATTTCGGCCGATATATACACGCAGTTCTATTTTTAATAGGTTTGTTCAGTATAAATTATTGATTTGGAAAATATTCTGTATTTAATTTACTGTTCAGAATTTGTTTTGTAGCAGCAAAGTGATTTTAAAATTAACGTTGTGAGGCTGAGCTCTATATCCCATAATTGTACAATCTGCAAAATGGATGTTTGTGAAGGTAAATTTTAAAAGTTATAACCATAGGCACAAACGAAAAAATCTTGATCTATGTGTTTCAGAATTAATTCCGTTCATGTTTCCTAAAACTTAGTAAAATTGCATAATACTTTCATTGTCTCGTAAAAAATGAAATACTTCTAAAAACTAAATTCCTGAAATTAAAATATATGCAAATTAAAATGGCTACTTGTTCAAGAATGAGAACCAAGTTTTAAGGATACAAAAAGATGGCTGTATAAAATAATAAAATTATTCGACTTTATAGCTTAATGGATTTTATGATCAGAACGTTCACCAGTGCTCCAAAAAATGACTTTTGAATTTTTCTAGAGGATGAATTCTAGGAGACCTAGAAAAGATTATGGTCTATCGAGTATCGTGATACCCAGATGAAAATTTCTGTTATCACATGCGACGATTAAGTACGCTGATACATGATATCATACATTTCTTTCTTGTGATTTTTGTATTAAGCATTTTAATTTAAAATAGCCTTTAATGGAAAACAATTATTATTATTTTCTATATTCACCTGGGTGGGATTTTCCTTTAATGGAAAACTATAAGAACATCAAACACATATGATTAAAAATTGCAGATTAGTGCAAATTTTTAAAAGTGCTAAATATTTTACTTTTTATTATTATTATTATTTTTTTGTTATTATCAATAAAAAGTAACTGCAAGCCTAAAGCTTTGTAGCGTTTAATAATTGCTGTAAATAACTATTGAATGCTCGGAAATAACTTTTCACATCATTTTCTGTTGACTGTTGAGTAGTTTCTTCTACCGAACTCTACACATTACTTTCCGTTCTATTATTCTCTGTAGAAAACAGTTATACAGAGCTGATTATCCACCTCAATATAATCCTTAGGAGTAGCGTTGGTAAATATTTTATTTGCCTTTAATTAAGCTTCGCAATCAGCTTTAATTTAGATTTTAATCAATTCTACTAAAAACATAAAGCCATATCATCTTGTTCCCATTCAGAATACTGTACAAATGCAACATTTTAAAATTAATTCATTATTGTTTGCTCCTTGATTAATGCAATTTAAAAGACTAATAATACCGTGTTGTTTATTTAAACCTATACATTTAGGACTTCCTCTGATCAAGAAATTTTAATTCGAATTGTTGTGGAGCTCGTACAAATTTTTTGTGCGAATTATGGAGAATTTTAGAAGAAAAATTACAGGTTATTTGTTCTGTAAATCGCGTGTTTTCAAATCTCCGTAATTTAGAAAACAATGCATCAGAAGACTGCAATGTTGTTCTTATAATTTTTCTAAATTTATGAAATTCAATTTTATAGTACACAATTTTATTTTATTAAAGTAATACAACTTTTGATTCTAAAATCACGGTGCTTTGAGTGCTTCGTGCGGCAGAACAGCCCGTATATTATATGCGATTTGTTCTGTTAAGGCTACTGGTTAGAGAAAAGTCAGATTTAGAAGAGGGCGAATTATACATAAAAGAATTTTTACAAAAATTATAAAAACCTGATATTTTTTTGACATTAAATCGAAGACAGAATAAAATGAATTTTTTACAGTGAATAAATTAATTGATTTATCCCTCTTAAAAAGTGAGTATTTATTACATTTTCAGTTAATACTCTCTTGTTTAAATTAACACGTTTCACATTTCACAAATAAGCTAAAATTCGATTTTAATTTACACGTGTTTTATTAAAAAATATTTAATGTGTTTGCAGTTTTAATTAATTTTTGTTTATTATTTTCATTATTTAGAAGAAAATTTTGATACTTTTCAAATTTGAAATAAAACTTGAAATATAACTTTCTATCAAATACAAAAATATTAAAAACAAGAATAAAATAAAAAATAAAAAAATAGCAACATGGCACAAAACTCTAAAAACAATAAGAACAAACAAACAAACAACAGCAACCTGCTGGTAAAAGGTAAATTAAATTTTGTTTAAATTTTTATACAAGCAGATACATACATATGTACATACAAGCACCAATGAACATATGATTCCACTCAATATTAAATACACTGTTTTTCTTTCTTCTCTTTTTCCTCTAATAATGAAAATTATTTAGAGTGTACAAGAAAACTGCACAACAGAAAAGGAAACAAGCAGATCAAAAAGAAAAAGGCTGCAGTGGCTGTAAATGGGCATTCGGTAGCAGTGTTGATTGCGTTGATCGCTGGTGCTTTGTTCATGATACTGAAGTAATGGTAAAGGTGTTTTGCCAAATCTGCTACCGGCAAGTTTTGCAAATGCCGCTGCCGCAGTGTTGAAAAGCATGGTACACGTCAATGAGTAGTGCAGCGCGTGGCTATAAATGGGCCGAAGAAAATTTGCCTCCCTACACAAAACCTGCCCGACAATTATTTGTGATGTTTCGAAACTGTTGCGCAATGCTGCTTGCAATGCATACAATATTCTCAGAGATTTCACTAGTGCCAAATTACCGGTCTGCTGAATTTGTAAGTATATTTTATTTTATTATTATTATTTTTTTTTATTATTCATTTACTAATTTGTTGATAATATGTTATGGACAAGCCAAATTATATTTATTTAAAAAATTATAAATTTTGTTGGTATTTATGACATCATTCAATTATTAACTCTGTTTTTGACAAATCGTTGCTTTTCTTTTCATATATACTTAGGTATGTACATATGTACATATTTATCACAGTAGATTGTGTTAACAAAATTTGGATATTTTTCCCTCTTTTAATTTATAATTTATTATTTTAATGTTAACGAGCTTGTTACAAGAGGAAATCGCCTCTCGAATGTTTCCTACTGATTCAATCTATTAATTCATATTTCAATTCTGCTTGTGGGCATCGAAGCCATTAAAACATTAATTTTGAACTTTTTAAAAGCAATAAATAGACTGAGGCTTTTATATCATGTCTGTTTCGATTTTATAATTGAGTTATTTGTGACAATAATGGAGTTATTTATACTTATATTTAACGCGGGAATCGACAACTTCGAAAGTAAAATATATTAATGGTATTAAATGGACTATATTAGTAAATGTCAAAGATATAATTAGGGGCATTCATTTAGTTTTTGACAGTGGTTGTGGCAAGGCTATTGTATTAAGTTCGGTTTTATATTTTCTTACTTTTTTTTCATGAAGGATTTTCTCGCGAATAATTAAAGCGAGCAATAATGTTTAAAGAAGACAGAAAGTAAATGAAGTCCTATTATCTGGGGTACCAGTGTTGCTTTCATATCCATGATAATCGTCAGCACCCATTGGCTTCTGAACTCAGGCTTCATATAAACATGCACTGTTTTGTAGTGATGCAGTACTCAAATGCCAGAGCTTTGACTTAATTTCTGTCTATTTTCAATTTAAATGCATCACTTTCAATTTTCACGATAAAAGCATTGAGCGACTCGGTGGCTTAGTGGTTAGAATACCTGACCATTATTCACAGGGTCATAAATTCGATTCATGCCGTAGACTTTAGGTGTTTTTGCTGACAAGCAAAAAGCTTCACAGTTTTATATTTATTTATAAAAAAAATTAGAAACAACATTACATTAAAGATAGAAATCTTACAATAATACTTTATCTATATTATTTTTTCTTTCGCTCGCAAGATTAACAAACGTTTTTATTGTTGAGATTGTAATGGAAATCAATTTTGACGCTAAAATGTTTTGAAATTGTCAAATGGTGGGTGACATGTGTATTTACTTGTCGTTTTGTAATTCTCGATTTCACATCCCATTTCGTTCCTTTTCAATTTTACCGTTTTTCTGTTGCTTAACGGGAATGTTTGCGTGAAGTCATTTTATTTATGTGATCCTGTTCATGTGATAAATCTAATTAAAGTTATAATTATTTCATTATAAAGTTATAATTATTAATTATACAATTTTGATGTATTCATTATATTTTGTCCACAAAGCGTGACTTTGTTTTTTATTTTGTGGAAATAAATTATTGTTTATTTTTGTCAATTCTGTTTTCGTCGAAATACCATTTTTCGATTCTGACGGAACTGAATACGGATACGTAATCGAAATGTAGAATATGTATTTTCAAAAATCTTGACATGATAATAAGAAGGTTATTGGGAAATTTTAAAGAAAATGGAAACTGCCACTATATTATGTTCAATCGCCTCTCCATCATGAAACTTTGAATTACATATATGTATGTACATACATATATTATTTTTAAAGTTTTTTCACAATTCACTTTTACCAGCCAGTTCTTCTATTTTGAACATATGATTTTTATTAAAAGTGTTTATGCGAGCGATCAAAAGGAATTCGAAATAGAGAAACTGGCAGTAAATGTATAATTAATTCATTTATTTTTTACTTATTTATCTTTTTATTTTCGTTTTTACAGTTGGAGCAATATGTGCCCGGTTTACCCCAAAAAATTGGAAACACAGCTGAAACCGTGAAGAACGTTTCCTTGCATTTCTATGAAAAAACTTTGGTTTTCTTCAAGTCCCAAGTGTTGGTGTAAGTTATCTGTTAATAAAAGAAATTTCATTATTAATTAATTTTACAAAAAAAAAAATGTTCAAAATTTTAATTTTATAGGGACGCTTATCACCCGAAAGTTTGAGTCAAACTTTCAATCAAACTCAAATTTTGGCTGCATAATATTACAATCATTTCCATAAAAGGTTGATGCTTATGCCAAACTGAAATGATTTGCCAATTCGGGAGAGGTCATCTTACTAAAACATTCACATGAACAACATCAACAATACCAGCCGCAGCAACATCTAAAACAATTGTAAAATAAAAAAAGAAGAGGAAAAATTAGGAAAACATTAAAAAATGTGGGTCATTTATACATACACATACAGCATAACTACTACAATAGATCGATTTACAGGAATGAAAAAAAAAGTTATGGCTGTAAATTAAATTCTAGTTTAATAGTTTTTACTTTATTCCAACAGGAAAATAAAATTCAGTTATCAATAGTTAAAAATAAAAATAAACTAAAAATTGAAAAAAAAAATATTTTATAAAAAAAAGTTGAGTAAAACCAACAAAAATTAATTAAACATAATTTTGCTTTTAAAATGTGTGTTAATGAAATGAAATATTTAAATCTGTTAATTATTTTTCTTTTCGAAAGCATATAAAGCAGCAAAAATAGTGAACCACTTTTACAGCTACATATAAAATAATTAAGCAAACAACAATTTTCAAATCATGCTAGGGAAATTGTTTATCATGTTGAATTAAATTAAAAGACCACCAAACACAGTGTTTGTAATTAAACCATTTAAATAAAATTTTTTATAATAAGCAAACAAAGAATTTAAATTCATTTAAATGGTAATTAAAAATAATTTTATGTTATTGTTACTCTGGTCAATATTGTAATATTGCACCACATTCTGAATCCAAGTATTTTATTTGCAAAATGTTTTGACTCATATTCAAAATTGAATCAACATACATTTCAAAATTGTACTTTTAACAGAAACATATAAATTATTTCAATTCAACATTGTAGTTAATGCCCCTTGAGATTTATTTGCAAGTCTTTATTATTCCAATGGGGATTATTAGACTCACTCTGCCACCCCACTCACTATTTAAGATTTTGTTAATTTTTATGAATACATATTTTTATTTTATATAGTTTTTTTTTTTAATAAAGTGTAAAGTCCTTTTTAAATAAAATTGATTAAAAATATAAACAACAGAAGCTGTGTGTTCTCTCAAACAATCGTAAATACATACATACATGTAAAATTAATTTTACGAACTTCAATACAAATTCAGGTCTGTTGTGTAAAATAAATCATTTTCAAACCCAAGCGAATTTATTTGGTATTCTGCAAATTATGCAATTTAGCACTTATAAATTAAAATGAATGTATGTAAAGTGAATGGTAAACTTACCAGCCGAATTACCGCATTCCATATTGAAATAATGTATTGAAATGTTTCATTGTTTATTATTCCAATTGTCGTCATCGACACGCCACCATCAGCGAAATGTCAGTGGCATATAGACATGCTGAAAGACTAGAAAAAAAAAACAACTATAAAGGTCTTTCGACCTGAAATAATACTTTTTTTTTAAACGTATATATAACTCCCTCTCGAGGGCAGGTTTGGTCTTAGTGATGTGCAACACCTTGGCGGCCGAATCTTCAGAGGGGTATGGCTGTGCTCTTCGAGCTCCCCGAGGGTTAAATCGGTACCATTGGGGTTGGTAGCCCCAGGGTGATTCCTAAAGAAAAACTACCAACCATTGGTTGAGGCGCTTGTGCAGCAATGTGTGTTTCAGAAGCAAAATGTGTTTTCAGGGCTGCAAATACTTTTCAAATGCTGTTGCATACCAACAGATTGTTCAAGAGATTCCTGTGAATGTGGTAGCTGTCAAGTTAAGGCATGTTGCTCACTTGTCGGCCCCAAGCCACTTGTTCGTAATGCCAGGGCTCTTTGAAGGCTCGAGGGCAGCAGGAGCTAGCCCGAAGCTCCAAAGCAAGAGGTCTGTGCATATTCCAATACATAATATGAGGTAAATTGCTACCTGTCATTGGCAAAAGTATACCAGGCATGGTGGTGTGACATGGTTTATTCACACCTGTGTATTTGGTCCACCGTCAGGTTAGGCCCTAGAGGCAGGTACTGACGCAAATCAAGTTCACATCTGTTATATATAGGTTAGGTTAGGTAGGCGGGCCGCTGCTGAAAAGGAAAAGAAAGAATCACAGCTCACGGGTTCTATCGAATTCGGCCCCTTTGTGACAACCCGAAAAAGAAGAAGAGTCGAAGTACAAATGAGACAAGCGCGCCCAAACTGACCGTATACTCAAACAAATCACTGAAGACTTCACAGAAACCTAGCCTGAGGCCTCCAACGCCGTACAAGTACCAAGGAGATGTAACACAGTCGCCCCTCGTCATGGTAACTCTACAGAAGTCGCTGTAGGTACCCCAGACTTTGCGTGGTTCAAAAGGCAGGTACTGTGATAACAGACATAGCCATCCTAAGATGTGCTCTAGGAAGTCCCAGTAACATCCTTGTCCCTTCCCAAGGACGAGGCCAAGCACCTCGAGATGAGACACCGCCCAGTGAGCATCTCTGCTGTGCCTGTTCTAGAAAGGAAAGTCCAATACGCCTCCAGCATGTAGAGAGGGACAGTCCGCAGAAGGCCGTGATGTCCTCCTCCGATAGAGTTGTCTCACTCTCGCCAGTTTGTCAGCAGTGCTGTTGCCGCGGTCGGATCCATGTCCCCCGCACCCAATTTAAGGGTAATATCCATATGTCTCGCCATCTTCCGTCCCCGATCTGCGTGACGAATCTTCTAGTGAGTAAGGTTATAGGATGCAAAATCGATCAGGTCAAGAATTACATTCCTCACCCCGTACTTTTCATATGCTCGCGAACCCCATGGTCTTGGGTTCCACATACCTGTCGCGCCCAGCCTTATTTGTCCTTGTCGCCAATTGCTCGCCGTAAGGTCCACTGGTAGCCAGTTCAATATGCAGCAGTGCCTTAATGGCGTTGTCCCTCATCACGCCCGTAGTCAGTATCGCAATACTGTACAAGCGACCTTCAAACAGTCATCTGTTGGATATGGGGTCCACTGCCCCTCACTGTAACCCCATAGAAAAGAATTGGTCTTACAACAATCTCGTAGAGTCAGAGTACTCCATTTGATAGAAGACCCCATGTCCTACCTATGGCCCGCTTGCACACATACATGACCGGTCCTGAATCTAGCTGCAGAAGTCTTACCAGTTTCCTTGGCTAGTAGAATATTTATGTTAAAAGTACTACCAATTTTTCATGATTGTCGCTTAAGCGAATAGCGGATTACAGCCCTTTACCTGTCACTAACAAGCAAATTTGACTAGGTTATTATGCATACTTGAAAATTTAAGTTACTTTGGAAGAAATACTTATATAAACTTCCGTTGCATCTGAATGTACCTAAACTATACCGAGAAATTTTACAAACTTTACCCAACAAAATTTAAGGCCATTATTACGACTTACTGATAACTATCAGTAGGATTTTGTCAGGCATATGCATATATACATATCTCAGTGAAATTAAATAGTCATCCGTAAGTCGTAAATGACCCTAAATGTTTTAAGAAAAAGGTTCTCTAATTATATACACAAAATTGCCTACAACAACTATAGGCGAATGAACAACATTTGCCAGAAAAAGTGCAGTATAAAAGTTCTTATTGCCGATTATGTTATTTTCGCAGTTGTAGTATGTTATGATTTATTTATTTAATTATAGTTTACAAAGTAAATTTGCAAAGTATATGTATGCAATAATATGGGACGAGAGCTGAGACCATATGCCCAAGATGGTATTAACAGAATATTTGTTGGTTTCTGTGACTGACTGCTCACGACCTATGCCTTCACATAGGAAGTGTCAGCAACGTGGATGACAACGAAATTCCTCAAAATGACCGCTAACGATACAGTTAATTGAGACCAATGAATCAGCCAGTGGAGGAGACGCAAACCTCGAAGGCCAAACAACAAAAGCAAGCCTGACCACACTTAAGAAATAATTACGATGACGCGAGAGCTGTTCTTCAGCCTACAGCTGCCTTTACGACTGATATGATGATATTCATTTATTTTCTTTCCTGAAAATATACTTTGTTTTTAGTGATGTATGTTACACACTGCATTATCGGCAATATGTATAACTTGAACAGCTATTTAAGTTATTGTGATTGCTTATCAATTCGATTAATCGAAGAATTTTTTTGCCAATATTTGATCAAATAATGAAAATAGCCAATCGAATTGAGCTAATTTTTGTTTATGTTTTTAGTTTTATGTTTATATCATCCATTAAATATATATATATATATATATATATATATATATATATATTAAAAATGAGATAAAAAAGAATTCGCAAGTAAATTATACAATCGATTATTTAGCATGGAAGCTCACCAAAATGTTCTTAAATAAAAAGGAACAAAACCAAATAAATGCACATATTTTTTCATAAGATTAAGGGCCGAATATGGTAGCATTGCAAAAATATCGATAAATTTAAAGAAAACAGCTGCTTCTCAATAAAAGAAATTCCGCACGTGTTTATTTTCATATTAAAATAGTGCAAAGTTGTTATTTTTGTGTGTGTTTTTTGCATAAATTAGATTATAAGTTAATGAATCAAATGCAAAAATGCGGTAGCACTTGTATTTTCTTAATGGAAAGACATTTTCCCCAAAAATTTCAATCAGTACAAACGTAAACAAAGGCCAAAACCATATGATATTTTAATTGCACTTTAAATGTCCAGCGCTGCTCATTTAAATTGCAATTAAAAAAGAGCTAAAAAAGTAAATTTCATATATAAATAGAATTTAATGCAAATGACATTTAATTTCACAATCACAAATCAATGAATTTGTTAATTTTAAATTATATTTAATTTTAAATTAATTGTTCGAGTTACTCAAACAATTTCAAACCTTACTGATTAATCAAAAATTTTTTAACGCTTAAAAAATCGAATAATTCCTTATTCGAACAAAGTTAAATAATTGGATACACTGTTACCAAACACTGTCGTGTCCTTTTTTAAATGATTCGCTTCTTTTTAGTTTTTAAATTCAATGAAATTTTTTTATAAAAATTTTAATTTAAAACTGATTTAATGCTGGTTTCTTTCTACGCACAAATTTTGTATTGGCTATTGTAATATTTTGTTCTTGTAGGTTACGTCGTTTTCGAGGTTAGATGTTAATTTATCTCTTCAGATCAAAGTAGTCAAACTCACAGTAGTTATGGTAATTTTGTTTTTAGTAAATAATAATTTTATATTGTTATTTTTATAGATAGTTCAATATTTATTTATTCTTATTTATTTAACAATTTTAATGTGTGTAATTTCTGTGTAAAAATAATCAATCAAATTTTCTTTCAGCCTGAAAATATGCTACATTTTAAGAAAAATGTTAAAGAGGAACTATATACCTGTACCAAGCCGACACGTTTGATGACTTGACTATTTAGATTATTGTGATTGATTTTCAAATACAGTTAATGCATTGAAAGTATGTAGTTAAAATCCTTTTATCCTTTTTTATTTTGTATATTTGATTGGTTGTTTGAATTTCAAACGTATCAGACGTATTTGAAAAAGTTGTCTAAAAAAAAAAAAAAATTTTAATAAAAATAGAAAATTAAATTTGGATTTTTTTCTAACAAAGAAAAAATATTTGTTCGATTTGTTGAATTGGTGAACAATTGGACGTTGTAAATATCTGGAGGAATGGAAATAAATCCATTATTGTTGCAGGCTGGAGGGCGTCCTCCCAATAATTTGATTGGCAAATCCACGAAAACTAAAGAAAAGATTTCGGGTGACAATAAGTTATCCAAGAAGGATTCCAATCACCAAAAAGTAATTGGGAAGAACAGTGAAACGCCAAGTTATAAGTTCTCTGGTCAGAACACGCGGATGAGAAAGGAGTTTCTAAATGCAGTTTGGAGCAATCAGTGACGGAATGCCAGACGAATGAAAAGAAGCAGTTGAAATCGATGGATGCAGTCGGAATATTAGAAGACATCAAAATTAGTGATACAGATATGGCAGAGGCAAGTGCACATAATGAGGATCAAGATGCATGGTCATTGTCATCGTTAAATAGTGAGTTCAACATGGTGAAAAACAAAAAACGGAAATTTCCAGGTGATGTAGTCATTGATTTAGAAAAGAATAAATTTAGTGGAGGCTGTAAGGCATCAGAGCCTGTAAATAATAACAATAGATTCAGTCTGTTAGGGGATCTGAATTTAGTGGAGGATGTGCCGCCTAATGACACAGCTGTTATAAGAAATAGGGAAACTAATTGTACACAGAATACACAAACACAAACGCAACATAGTGCTAGGAATTCTTATTGTCCTCCAATAATTATGGAAAATGTCAATGTTAGGTCCCTCGTTGGCCAATTGAAATCTAAGAATGTTCAATTTAAAATTAAAAATAAATCCCAATATAAGAGTAAGTTGTACTTTAAGGAACTCTCTGCTCATTTAGAAATGGTAGAGTTGCTTAAACAAAAGCAGATTTCGGCACATAGCTTCACTCCCAGAGAGTTGAAACGGCAAAGCGTTATTTGTAGAGGCTTGTACTTCAAATCGGATATAAATGAGATAAAGATGGAACTAGATAGTTTAATTCCGGATACAATTGAATCAGTATCCAAATTTGCAACGGAGTTGTCCAGAAAGAAAGGGGTAGATACGGGGCTATTTTTAGTGGTGCTTAAGCCTGGTCGAAAGGCAAGTGAATTGTTAGGCTTGAAAGTCATTTTGAATCAGGTGGTATCATGGGAGAGACCGAAGTCTAGTAAGAAAATCCCACAGTGTTGGAGGTGTCAGCAGTGGGGTCATTACTCGAAAAATTGTAGTCGGCCATTTGCTTGCCTTAAGTGCGATCAGAAACATGGTCCGGGTGAATGTGCATTCGTCTCAGATGGTAGTACATTACCTTTTTGTGTTAATTGTGGTGAAAAGGGTCATACGTCTAATTATCGGGGATGTTCGGCATATAAAAGTATATAGATTCTAGAAAGAGGGCTCATATGGAGGCCAAGAATAGGAGAGTGTCAGCAGCAATCAATGTTGAAAGTGCATTGCATCAGTCAAGTATGGTGAGGGACAAATCTTTCGCTGATTTATTTAATGATTCTTCGCATCAGGTAAGAACGGGAAAGCCTGTATTAATTCAGGAGTTTATGAAGGTAGCAAAGTTTCTATGTGCCGCAGATCCTCCGTCGTTAGAGGATAGGATTAAAAGCTTTTTAGAAAACTATTAGTCCTTAACGAAAAACCAGGCGAAAAGGGAATGCCTGTTGTTAATGAAGGAAGTTCAAAATGCATATGGTCCGTAATTCCTTAAATTTTGTAACTTTTAACGTTGGTTCTCTTGTTCATATAGGGAGAAGAACTGAACTGGACATTATTTTAAGTCAATTTGGGGTTGATATTGCCTTCTTACAGGAACTGCATTTGCCAGCGGGTGCAACTGCATATCTTGATAATTTTTTTTTATAGTTAGGGATGACAGTTCAGTAGGTGTGGGCATTGCTATAAGAAAGTCAATAGATTTTTCAGTGGTTAGGATTCCTGGTATTAATTTTCCAGCGATATTTCTTGAAATAAGGGTTACTGTTAATGGTAACACGAGGAACATTCTTTGTGGATCTATTTATTTTCGTAGTAATTTTAATCGACAGGATATGTGCAATTGCCTGTCTTTAATTTTAGGTTTTTCGGGCGAGTACAGTGGGTTGGTACTAGGGGGAGATCTAAATGCTAAGAACGTTTTGTGGGGTGATGCTGTCAACAACTTTAATGGTGAAGTACTGTCATCGTGGCTTCAAAATGAAGCTTTTTCAGTAACGAGGATTTGCGATGTTCTTCCAACTTATCCTGGTGGCTCATCACACTTGGACCATTTTATTGTAAGTAACGATTTGTTAGAGGACTACCAACCCAATTATAGAACAAGAACGCTGCCTACATTCTCCGATCATTATCCTTTAGCCTTGACGATGTCATTGTCGAGTTTTAACATTATTTTGAGAACGCCGGATCATTTTATTTCTTATAAAAATACGGATTGGAATGCTTTTAAGAGTAATATGATCTCTGCGATAATGAATCATTATCCTCCGGGTAATAGAAACTTGTCGAATAACGAGATAGATCTGTTCCTCGACAGCTTCAGTACTTCAGTTAATTTTGCAACTGCAATACATTCTGTTAGAGTTGAGAGTAGGAACAGAAAGTTTATTGCTTCAGATAAATTACGTAAGATGTTGAAGGTAAAGTATAGTTGGCAGAAGGAGTTGAAGAGAATATTCGCTAGTACCTACAATAGACTGCACCCTCAATATTTACTGCTTTCGAAGCAGATTGAATTGATGAAAATATTAATAAGGCAGCAAATTGAAAAGGAACAAGCAATTTTTTTTGATAACAGAGTGAAAAGGATACGTCCGGGGCCTTGGGCGTATAAGGAAATTTTTAAAATGATTGGCAGGAAAAGTCGTTCGAGTGTTAGGAATATTTCACTTGATGGGGTGACGATTACGGATGATAATGAGAAGGTACAGATTTTAAAGAATTATTTTGGAAGTCTATTTCAGAATGTACCTCCAAATAGGGATGTTATCAGGGTTAAGGAGACAATAAATGAGGCAGTGTTACAGGCATCTTGTGAAGAGTTTAGTGATAATGACACGTCATTGAATGAGTTAGGGGAGATTGAAATTTACAAATTTGAACTCTGTGTTGGGCATAGCTAAGTCTTTAAATAGTAAAAGGTCATGTGGTTTAGATGGGATTTCGAACGTTATCATAAGGAAATTGCCAATAAAGGCTTTTGAATATTTGACAATATTGTTTAACAACTGTATTAATAACTGTTATTTTCCATCGGCTTGGAAAGTGGCAAAGATAGTTCCAATTCATAAAGTAAAAGGTAACAATGATATTAATAATCTGAGACCGATTTCGTTGCTTTCTAATTTGGGCAAGATGTTTGAGAGAGTTGTATGGGATAAAATGAATCTTACGATGGGTAGTGAATACATTCCGGAAAGGCAGTTCGGATTCAAAAAGGGAAATTCGACGGTACATGCGTTGTTGAAATTGCAGTCTGATGTAATTCAGAATTTAAGGGAACGCCGCTGCACTGTGGCGGTATCGCTTGACATCGAAAAGGCTTTCGATAAGGCGTATCATGATGGAATTTTGTTTAAAATGGTTAATATCGGATTTGATCCGTCATTTGTAAAACTTTTCAAGAGCTTTTTCGATGGCAGGAAATTTTGTGTGCAGATTTCTGGAAGGTTATCGGAGTATGGAGAAGTGTTGTGCGGTGTACCGCAAGGTTCTGTGTTGGCACCCCACCTTTACAATATTTTTATAAGTGATTTTCCTCACGATTATGGTCTCTCCCAAAGTATACTGTATGCTGATGACTCACTGCTGTATGCGCATGATGAGTCTCCCAAAATGGCCCTTCAACGTGTTTCTTTGCACCTGGCAAAAGTAGACGAATTTTATTCCCATTGGAAAATCTGGAAAATGTAAGTACACTGTGGTGCCAGAGAGTAAGGAGCTGCAGTTGATGTTAAATGGTCATGAAATTCAGTTTAAGGATAACATAAAGTATCTTGGGGTCAATTTTAGTAAGCTACTGAAATTTAATAATCATGTGTCTTATAATTTGGATAAAGCAAGTAGGGTTGCAGGGGCCTTTGGTAGATTGTTGAACAATAAAGTTTTGCCAATTAGAACGAAGTTGTTGATATACAAAGTGAGTATTAGACCCATACTTCTTTATGCATTTCCGATATGGTTTACCATCTCCAAAACGGCTATGTGTAGAATGGAGATATTTGAGCGTCACATAGTGCGGAAATGCATAGGGAAGAGTTTTAAATCGTTGAACAGAAGATTTTCCAACATTTATATTTATGAGAAGGCCAAGTTATCTGCTTTATCTCGTTATGCTGTGGAGCTCTTGGGCAGGTTTGTCAATAAATTGTCTTATTTTGAGGGCAATATTATTCAAGATATTTTATCTGTCGAACGAGATTTCAGTTGGTCAAATTCTCAATACATTTCATGTATTGGAATTATGCGAGAGGAAACCACTGGTTTAGCTGGACAGAACTTTTATTTACATTGTACTCCCGGCGTACACAGGGGTAATGATTTGTTATTTTTATTGTTTTTTTGTAATGTTTTTGTTTGGTTTTTCATTTTTCGTTTTTTTTGTTTTTTTTTATATAGGTTTAAGGTAGTAGTGTAAGGTTTAGTATTAAGTTTATTTTTGTAAACATAGCGTTGCATGTAATGATAAGTGCCGGGAGCAAGCATTATATATAAAATCAATTGTTAAATTATAGACTTGTTTTTTTTAACATTTTAGTTTTATTAAACGCGAAGCATTCGCAATACAATGTTTATGCATTTAAAATAATACGTAATAGTTTTAAGTTTGCACTAAATTTATGTTGGGTAATCCTGTTTTATGAAAGAAAAGAAGTCTCAATAAATAAATAATAATAATATTTTATATATTTGATAAATCAAAATGTCGTGCATTGAAATACGAGCAAAACAATTTCAATTAGTAGAGCAGCATAACTAAAAGCGGCTTACCTATGAACAGTATCGCTAGTATATTAGTAAATTTAATTATTTAAAAGAAAGTTGATATCCAAAACACATTTCAAACGTTTTGACACATATTTGAGACTTTAATTTAAAATTGCATTTTTACCTCATACAATTAAGGAAATGATCTGACAAAATTTATTTATTCTGATATTTTATTTAATAAAGTGTGTCAATTAAGAAAAGCTCTAAGTCTAATTTTTTAGTTTCCCAGAAGAACAATTTCAATTTTAATGTTACTTTATATGAACTTAGTCCTATTCTAATGAAGAAAATCGCTACGATTCTAGCATCTATTAATTTAAAAATACATCAACTGAAATTTTGATTAAGACAACTTAAGCACTTATTTCTTTGCGCCACCGCCTTAGCAGCTTTAAAATGAATGAATGGAAACCGTTTGTAGTTTTATATATGCAACTACAATCGCCCGGTTATCTTTGACTATAATCCCGGTTACCAGGTTGTCGGAAATCCCAAATTTTTTCTGCACATTTTTCGGTAATTCTAAAATATTTATTTTAATAAAAGCAAATTGTACTAAATTTCCAAAGAGAAAACTCTATCGAAAATCCTAAAGTGCATATCTAAATCTAGATAGATATTGGTGTTATAATTTTTTTTATAAAACTTTGTAAATTTTCGTAATTTCGTAATTTTTGGCATGAAATTATAATTTTCATCACGCTAATGAATGATTTTTGAAAATAGTATCACAAATCACGCATTTCAGGAAATTCACAGCTTGCTTAATGCATACTACAGTTCTTGAATTTCGAAAGATTGTAAGAGATTAAAGAGAAATGTTGCAATTCCTTTATATTTTACAAATTTTAAATATTTCGGTTGCCGCAATAGCCGCAGATTAACAAAGATTATTTAGAGTCTGTGGTGTTGAACAAAATTAATTCAAAATCACTCACTTTGTTTTTGTATTAATATGTTTATTTAAATTATTATTTTAGTGAATATTAAATTATTTACACTTAACGAAATTTTTTATAAATTGTTTTTTATCTTCAATATTATAATATAGTTTGGTTTATAAACGATTTATGTATTTTAAATAATTACAAATACTGTTTGTATGCAAAATAAGTAATTAAAAAAGAGAACGATACAAAATTAGAAATACAATTTATCCCCCATTCAAATATTGTTAAAAAATTATTTATCGTTTGAAAACTTACATTGCAAACAGAAAATATTATAAATTTTTAATATAAATTAATTAACGAAAATACTTACATACTTATATATTTTTTAATAAGTATATATACGCAAAATGGACAAAACATATCTCTGAAATTAATAAAATCATGTAAAAATGAGAAAAAACTTTTGGTTAGTTTAAAAATAAAATTTTATAATAAATAATTTTCTTTTTAATAAAATATAAGCAACAAAATAAAATGGCACTGAAGCAAAGGGTTAAAAATGTTCTTGAAAATACAAAAAGAAATGGAAACAAACGACGTGGGGACTTATTTAAAGCAAATTCACGCATACAAGACTAAATTCATTTGCATATGGACCCAAACAATGACAAAACAGAAAATAACCTTCGAGCATAAAATTTATATTAGAATAATTTAAAAATTATTTGCCAATGAATAAATACAAAATTGTAAAAGAAGCTGTTGGTTTGTATGAACAAACAATAATTTGTTTTAAATCTACATGAAAACCAAACACAAATGTAGCCAAAAAGTCGGCTACTTAATTATTTTGAAGCGGCATTATCAAAATACACTAAAATTACTATTTTCTCATATATATTTCCTTTTACAAAATCGTATTTGCTATTCACATATATATAAATTTTACTCACAAAATATTTCTATAAAACAATCAATTATTATTCAATTTTTGCTTAAAATCATGTGTGCTTGTGAAAAGGTAAACTTGTATTCTCGTTGTTTTATTGTATTTTAAATCTCGAAATTGTATTTGAACGTCCGTTTACGATTTGTAAATTATTTTTATTAAAATTGCTTATTAAGTCCTTGTTTTACCATTTGGGATTATGCTGAATTAACCATACCTGGCAGTCAATTTTCATTTTCGTAAAGAAAAACTTTTCATGTTCGTTTTCAAAAAAAAGTATCTGTTTAGAAATCTTACGAACGAAACGTTTGGATATCGATAAGCGTTGCAAAATGCGTTATCAATTTAAAAATACAATAGCCCTTAACCTAATTGTCGGCATCGTCATCGACACCAGAAACTAAAAAAAATATTACATTTTCATAGATATATGTTATATTTAATGCCCAAGGAATTAAAAACCGTTTCAAAATCACTGGATTATCGCCGAAACAGTTGAGCAAGTGCATATTATTTGATGTCGATGACACTGGCGACAATTGGAATATGGGGACAATATTTATGGTATGTATTGTTCACTTTTAATATAATAGTGTATGTTTATTGTTGAAAATGTTGCTATAAAAATTCAATACACTTATGCATTTTCATTTAACGATATTTAAAAGTTGTATTGGTTTCCGTGCTATCATCGCAATGTCAATGACACTTAATAAGAAGAAAATTTAGACGAGCGACTTGTGTAGACAACTTTTATGAAAATCACCAATTTTTTGTGCTTTTATATATAATAACTAATTTCCAAAATAAGCCGCATGATAAGTGCAAATAAGGAGTATATAAATAAAATGTATTTGAATCAATTTAAGTAAAATTTTAATGAAATATTTGACTTAAAACACATTTCAAATTCATTAACATTTTTCTGAATATGCCAATAATAAGCCTTTAACCGTGGTTAATAATTCTAACTAATATAAACAAGAGACCAAATAAAATAGGATCAAGAAAATTTATTATTTTAAAATTACTCACATGATTTGCGAAATTAAAAAAAAAGAAGTGCATTTGATTATGTTTCCACAATTATTTGGCCACGGAATTTTTGATAGTTAGTTTATTCTTTTTTATTAATTTGAAATGTTGCTGTTGATAATTCAATAAATCAGTATAAAGTGCCCTGGATGCTATCAAAAAAAACCATCAATCTGTGCATATGTTTGAGTGTCGTATGATAGATGTAGATATAGAGAGATGAAATAAAGAAAATTTTTCCTATTTTTTTAGCACTAACCATCGTGTTTTGCTCTGGGTATTCGTAAGAATGGAATAATAAAGAGCAATTAAATGCATTCACAATGTTTATCAGATTGTTGATTAATTTATCACAATCGCAATTATAAATTCACATATTTTTAGTTAATAAATTCAATTAAATTGCATAAAAAGCAATTAAAATTTTCAACCACTTTTCACAAAAAACGCATTTTTTTCAGTTTGTTTACATTTAGGTATTCCGAATTTTCATCATTCACTCTTAACATCTCTGTATACTTTGTGATATACACATTAAAAAATGTCGAACGATGATTTATTATTAGGTTTGTTCCCGTACTCAGCATTGGGAGCCCGAGGGATCCCAATTGTGAGAGAGATTTTGAGAGCAATATTCTTCTTCTGCACAAAAAGCCCGAACTTTTCTTCGGGCTAGCTTTGGCAAGCAATTAAATAGTGAGCTATTTCAAACAGTAAACAACAAAAATTGCAAACAAACTTTACGGCAAATTTAAAATAGTGAATTTTGTTAAAATATTAAATTGTAAATGCTTAAAAATTTAAGTAAATACTTGAATTTTGCGTTAATGCACACTAATATGTCATATATGTATGTATGTACATACATAGGAATGTATATAATTTAATTTACCTCAAATGATTTTGTGTATTAAATGTCAAAACAGCTGACGATTTGTTGTGGGATAGAAATGTGGTTTTTAGTGTTCCCGTACTTTTGTGCGTTTTAGTCTATTATTCCTGTTTGCTTTCATTTTATCGAACTTTGCCCAAAAAGTACGGGAATAAATCTATTAGTGTATTTGTTTACTTTGCAGCAGCTTTGTGATAGAGAAAAAATACAAACTTACTCTTAGTTGCGAAAAATTGCAAAAAAGTACGCGAACAACAACTTGATTTGTGGAACAACAGATAAGTAATGCTAAAGCAGAAGAAAAAATAGTCTCTGTTTCATATGAAATATCTAAATAAAGTCTCGAAGTAATTTGTTGTCTTTATTTTAATTTTTATGTATAATACATAAGCAATAATTTATTATAGCTTGAAAATGCTTAAAAGATACAATTTTAGTATAGAATTTATTGATTGTCTAATGAGTAAAAGCATTTGAAATTCGTACACACAAGTTCAATTTCATTTTCGAAGCAATGGGAAATCCGCCACAAAATAGTCATATTTTATCACAAACAAATTATGTTGAAAAAAAAAGAGTTGATATTAAATTTAGTTATTTTTCCTAATCCATTGGGTGTTTGTGGTGGTATGTAATTCTAATTACATATGCATTTTTCGTTTGACATTTTCTAAAGTGCTTTGTGATATAAAAACGATCTATAAATGATACTTATTTACATGTGTTCAAGTAAGCAAACTTTGTGATTGATGTTTTTTTTTATAGTTTCCAGGGCAGTTTATAGTAATTTCTTGTTTTTAAAAAATTTTGTGAGAAGTACTTTGGTTTCTATTCAATATAAATGCTAGATTATAGTAGGATTGAACTTGATCGTTTTATGGTATTGATTTGTTTGTCAGTTCGATAGAAAAATTTGTTTATTAAGAAATTTTATTATATAAAATAAATATAAAACACAGATTTTATATTTAAACAAAATTTCTCTACACAAATCTATCTACATAATTATTTTTCTGCATAGAAATGAATGTTATTTTCCAAACGAAAATTTCGTTAAGACCTCCGTAACGGCCTTAATTTGTTAATTTTCATTTAAATATTTTGTAAAAGAAAAAAGAACATTTTTTGAAGTAAAATAATATTTTGATATAAATTATACATTTTAGTAGAAAATATACAACATAAAAAATAACATAATAATTTGACTAAGAGCTAAAAAAATCATTACCAGCATTTGATATAAAACATTTTGAACTTGTTACTGTTTTCAATGTATTTATGTTGAACTGAAGACTTGAAGTGATATTAACATGAATAATATATGTATATATTATTCATGTTAATATCACTTCAAGTATATATTATTCATGTTAATATCACTTCAAGTCTTCAGTTCAACACCCCCACTAGAGTTGAAGTCTCTTAGAACCAAATATTCACGGCAATCTTGAAACTTTCCCGTAGGTAATGCTTTGGTAAGGATGTCAGCTACCATATTTTCAGAACTTACGTAATTCAGTTTTACAGAGTTTTTGTGAACTAACTCACGAACATAGTGATGACGAATGTCTATATGCTTTGAGCGAGCATGATAAACATTATTGTGTGCCAAAGCAATAGCACTTTTATTGTCAGAACATAGTAACCATGCCTTCTCAGACTCAGAAGAGATTTCCCGATACAGAGATTGAAGCCAAACCATTTCTTGACACGCTGATGAAACAGCCATGTATTCAGCTTCCGTTGTTGAAAGAGCCACTGTTGGTTGCCTCTTAGAATTCCAAGATATTACAGAGCCTTGATACAAAAACACGTAGCCTGTCGTTGATCGCCGATTATCTAAGTCATTTGCCCAATCTGCATCTGTGTAGCTGACATCCTTACCAAAGCATTACCTACGGAAAGTTTCAAGATTGCTGTGAATATTTGGGTCTAAGAGACTTCAACTCTAGTGGGGGTGTTGAACTGAAGACTTGATGTGATATTAACATGAATAATATATACATATATTACTACTTATGTATGTTAAACAGATCAAGTATTTATTGTTTTATGTTTGACTTAACTATCAATTGTATTTAAAAATTTTTCATTACTGTTCGAATAAATATCAACTTAACAATTTATGAGAACGAACTGTGATTTAAAAGCAGTAATTAAAAATTTGTTTTATGCGACCGAATTAAGAAGATTTTCAATGCACATAAATAAACAATTTTATAGCATTGCGTAGCTGTTTTAAAGTTTTGGACTTAGTTTTCAATTTACTCTTGCCAAAGAACATTGCGAAATATTTTCTTTAAATTTTGATAATGATTGGACTGAATTAATTCTTTTGATAGCTCTTTATAATAATAAATAAAATACAAACTTACATAACTATTTCTAAGTGAAATTGATTAGTAAGATATATATTACTTTGATTTTATATATGTATACATGTATGTATGTATATATAGTTTTAAAGATAGTGTTTGTATAGAGTTGATGATGATGATGATATTTATATGTATTAGTTTGATAAAATTGTAATGGTTTGTGTATTCTCATAACTTTAGTATTAATATAATGCAAATTGTGTGGTGATACAAATTCCCTAAATGATTGAAAAGCCTTGTTTTACTAAAAAATATTTGCTTATTTTCTTTTCAAACAAAATTTGTATGTATGCATAAGTATGTACTCAGTTTCGTACTTAATGCTTTAATAAAATATATAAAACATTATTAAATTATACATAAAAACATAAAACACTTTTAAACTAAACAAAGTTCTTAAAAAAAAACAGTCCCTTTTATTGTGCTAGGCGTATTTATAACATGTCTACAACAGTTTGTAATAGGCAAAAGAGAACAATTGCACATATTGCCTATTACAAATTGTCGTAGACTTTTGAAATACGACAACCACAGTAAGGACGATTAACTGCCTTATTCATAAAAGTTAGTTAAAATTTTAAGCGCTTATGCCTTAATTTATAAAAATTATTTTATTATTTAAAAATTATTTTATCGCACTTGACAAGTATTGAATAGAAATTTGTCAAATAAGAGTTTAATAAGCATACAATAAGTTTTATGAATGAATCCCATTAGTTGATAAATATGTTTTTAATTTTATTCAAGAAGAATTCACTGACTTATTCATAAAAGTAACAGATATTCATAAAATATTGTATATTTATTAAGCTTGTCTGACATATTTCTATGCATTATTGTCAAATAAATATTTAATAAACTTGACATATTTTTCATGAATACAGCCCGTTAATATATATTTTATATATATAAATATATTGGAAAAATATTATATAACAATCTCTCAATATTTAATATTTTTTATGAATAAGGCCGTTAATAAACATAACATAGTTTTATGGCTGTATTCATGAACAAATATTTTAAGATTATTAAACACTTATTTGACGGATATTGCAAAGAAATTTGCCATATAAGAGCCTAATAAGCCTAAAATATCTGTTATGAATGCAACCGTGAGAATAAGACGGTAGATATAAAAAAATATTGGGCAGTAACTATAGTCATACAATAAATTATACCTTAAGAACTAATAAAGAGAAATTTTGTCTGCCATAGTCAAGAAAAGACTAAATTACATGCAAAAATTAGCTCTAAGTTGAAACCAGTTTCTTAAAAAGCTATATATCAACATCTTTATGAAACAAGTACCACTGCTAGAAGCTAATGTATATTTTGGCATTTAAAAA